>PVJX010000927.1:0-128126 GCA_004027295.1 Dolichotis patagonum
TTTCAGATATTTCAGGTGTATGGCTTCTTTTTTCTTCTATGTACACAGCTTCTAAGCTTTCTTGGGGATGGCTAGGGCTTTGAGCCTGCCTTTTGGTCTTGCCTTTTGTCATTTTTCTGTATTTCCTTACTTTGAGCGGTGTTCCAAAGCTTTCTCTGCTTATGTGGCAAATTACCTGTTACACCCTCAGTTCCTGTAGAGGCAGTGGCTCCCCCACAGGCTCCTGGCTTCCTCACAGGGTCCTAACTCCCCTCTGTGGGCTCCTGGCTCCCTAAGTTGTAAGGTGAATGCTGGTTGTGGCCACCCCAGAGCCTGTGGAATCTCAGGCAGGCCAGGCCTCCTTGCCTTGTCCCAGGCAGGTCTCCAGGAGGTTCCCTCTTTGTGGAGGGCCTACAGGTCCCAAAGAGTCAGGCCAGAATGTTGGTTTCTGAAAAGTCCCCGATCCCAAACAGACCTGGCCAAGATGCCAGTCTCCACAATATTCCCAATCCAAACAGCCCGGGCCACTCTGCGGGTCTGAGAGTTTCAGGTCCCAAAGAGACAGGCCGAAATGCAGGTCTGTGCAGACTTTGGATCCAAACAGCTCAGGCCACTGTACGGTCCGGGACTTTCGGGTCCCAAACGGACAGCCTGAGATGCTGCTTTCTGGGAGACTTCCTGGGCGTGAAGGGCGAGAGCCATCTAGTTATTCTTAGGATTTTTCTGGTGTCTTTTAGAAAATGTTATTCAATTTGCAATGTGATTTAAACAAAGGCCAACCAAACATGTATCCTCTGTACTTAATATAATATTGGCAGTGGTACACCATGAGAAATATGCATGGTAGTTTTTTTTTTTTAAGAAAACAGTGTTTAACTCACATGATAGTAATACGGTGTCCTAGAAGATGAGCTATATGTGTGGCTCCAAATATTAGTAAATAATCAGCTCTTGCAAGAACTTCACTTTGCCTTTCCAAATTCCAGGAATATGGCTGATCAAATTTTTTGCTGGTTTAATGGTGCCTCTCAGGTCATCTTCCTACATACTTCTCTCCTGATTTTCCGTCACTAATTTCACCACCATGCCTTCAGGAAGTGGTGGAGAGTCTATAAGCTTTGTTCAGATATGTAGATGTATAGAAAGCTTATCAAGTTCTTGGTTTTTTTCCTAAATGAATACTCATTCCTAAATTTATAATCTTGAAATTCTAGTAAACTTTCTTGATTTGGGAAAAAAAAAAGAAATCAAGAGGCCATGGATTTTGGTTGCTAAGCTGATAAAACTTTCTGATAATACTTTATACTCCTGTACTGTGAATCACTTAACTTTTTGCTTCTTATCTTCTGAAAATGTCCAAAATAATTTGTAGATTACAGGATAAATATCAGGTTTAACAATCTAAAAATACAAAAGCTAGCATTACTTATTCAGCTAAAATAATTTTGGGATTTTACCAAGTGTCTCACAGCTACTAGGGATAGTAGAGTAGCTTTCTACTGCAAGAATATATGGTTGAGATCTTTATCTGAGAACCCTGGGAGTATCAGAGACAGAAACGTTAGAAAATAATATTCATGCCACAATTATTTTTTCATGGTGTAAAGAGGGTAAATATAGCCTTTTCTTCCTTTAGTAAGAACAACTCTAATTTTTTCTATGAAATCTACAGAAATCTCAGAAGCTTCCCCACAGGATTAATGTGCTCAGTATCATAATCTGTACTGACTGCAGTATTTTTCTTTATTTCACTCCCAATTTCCCACTGTTTCCTTTTTTCCCTTGTCACTTCTGGATAAACAAGTTCAACTATATCTTTATCTCCTTACTATCATAGTATGAGGAGGGAAGGAGGAGGGAGAGAGACAGAAAGAGAGAGGGATAGAGAGAGAGAGAGACAGAGATAAAGACAGAGAGGAGAGAAGAGAAGAGAAGAGAAGAGAAGAGAAGAGAAGAGAAGAGAAGAGAAGAGAAGAGGAGAGGAGAGGAGAGGAGAGGAGAGGAGAAAGAAGAGAAGAGAAGAGAAGAGAAGAGAAGAGAAGAGAAGAGAAGAGAAGAGAAAAGAGAAGAGAAGAGAAGAGAAGAGAAGCAATGGAGGAGATAGAGGAGGATGGAGAGTACTCATGCCATAAGGGAGGCTGAGATGGCCCATGGTTTATAAGCTACAGTAGTAGAAAGCTGATGATGTAGTTTAAGACAAACCTGAAAACCTGAGAACAGTGAACCAGTTGTGTAATCCCCACTCTGAACATAGATGTCCAAGCATCAAGAGCCTTCATGTCCAGTTCAAACAAAAGGTAAATTTCATCTAGTCAAACTCTCAGTGCATTGTGTGATATCTATGAGAACTGGCAAAGAGAAACTACTAATTCAAATATAAATATTAATCTGTTCCAGAAACACTCTCAACAGGCATACCCAAACTAATGTTTTACCTGTGGTTTTGGCATCTCTTCCTAACTCAAGTTGGCATCTAAAATTAAATATCACATGAAGTCAGCTATGGATTGACATAATCTAAACCAGAAATTAAGGGCAAATAATATGATAGTTTATATAGAATGGAGGGGGAAAAACCAGCTCTTTTCTGAAGGTACTTTTCATTAACATGCCTGAAATGAGATTAGACATGAGTTCAGACCCCTGATTTGAGAGAAAAGGAATGTAGATATTGAGCAAGAGGAATATCTAGTACAAAATACCTAAGGCAAGAGGAAGACTGTGGTCAGAGCTGGTAAGCCAGGAGAGTATGGGTAGGGAAGAGGAGTGAAGTAATTTGTGGCAGGAGATTTCCGGGATGTAACAACCTGTGATTCTTCTCTAAATGAAATGGCAAGCGCCTGGAGTGTCTCGAGCAGAGACAATAGAATGTGGATGGCAAAGCTGAAGTGGGAAGATCTGAAAAGAAGGGGAGGGTAATGCTGATGGAGATGAAGACCTGATAGCAGTAATAGAGATATTGCTAAGGTCGATGATCTGATAAAGGGAACATGGGTAGCTTGGTCCCCATTGTAGCAGTGCAGAGGTGGTGAGAGAAATAAAGTTTCTCAGGTATTTCCATGGTAGAGTTGAAGAGTTTGATGACGGTTGAGATCTTGCTTACAAAAGAAGGCAAAATCTTAGCGTGTGTGAAGTTTTCATTTGAACAACTAAAAGAATGACCACACCCTCTGATAAAATTAGAGAAAGATAGTAAGAATCAACTGGCAAGAAGGAACAAGAGCCTGACCAGAGAATCTCTAATATCAAAACATCTGTTTGACATCCAAAGCTTTGTTCTCAATTTGCCTCATAATCAAAGGAAAGATCCTTAGCTAGGGACAGAAAACCTTGCCTCGTCCATTTCATGTGCTACTGGAAATGTCCACGGGTGTTTACCCTCCCAACAGCTACTCCAGCATGTCCATAAGAGGTTGGTGACTGTATCAAATGGATTTTAAGATGAGATATAAAGCAGGATAGCTCTAATACATATCTTCAAATTCCTTCAACCTAGTAAGTACAATGTTTTTTACTTATACTTTGTGGAACAAAGTTATGCAAGTTGTAATTTTTTCTGAATATATATAATGTTTTGAGCCCTTCACCTATACTGTACTCAGGAATTGCTAATGAATCATACAATGACTTTACAAATACTTATTAAAATTGTGACATGCTGGTGATATAATGGTAAGTGAGCAAACGCTCCAGACCTTCTTTAAAAGAAATGCATTCTTAAGACATGCATCTTGTTTTGAAATCCTATATTGCCATTGCTTTTGTTTTTCTGCTGTGGTTGTAATTTGATTTTGTTGTTGTTTTCTAATTGTTTGCCTGCTTCTTGATTTTTCTGTTTTTCTCTCTTTAAAAAGTAAACAAATAATTACAAAAATCAGTATATAATTTTTAAGGCCATGGCATAAAGTACCATGAACTAATGTATCAAATGAAGTTTAATCTTCTTGGGAACCTTTGAGAGCAACATTTGAGGAATCAACATTTAGCCCTAGACCAAGAGAGATCATAGGAATGTCAGCTAAGTAAAGGCTGCATGCGCAGTTTCAGAATGGGTATTCTGGTTAGTTCACAGAAAGACACAGCATAAAAAATTAATTTGAGAATGCTTGAACAGGCTGAAGTGGAATATAAGTGTGCATTATTATTAATGATTACACTCAGAGTGTCTAAATGTCAGAAAAATTTATGTCTAGCTAGAAACATAGGGAGTCGAGGAGCGCTGAATGTAACCACATGACTACAGTAGCAGAAAGGTCAATATCTTATCTCTGAATACACTGCTCACTGCAAGGACCCAGAAAAACACAGTGAAAAAGCTAAGGACTACAACAGGTGGGAAATGTGCAGGCAAGGTGCTGATGCTAATTTTGAAATGACTCTCTCAAGTCCTCTCCCCTGGTTCATTGGACACCATATCATAACCTGTACCACGGTAATGTCGGATTTCTCTAGTTATGTCTTGTTAACTAGAGGGGAAAAAAGAGGATATTTTCAATTGGCTTTGTACTAATCCAAAGGAAGATTATCTGGCAGACTCTGACAAAATGGAAATTTTGACAGAGTAATTTTTTTTTTTGTTAGATAGAAATAACAAGTTGCAGCAGCTTGAAACATTTTGAGAATTTGAATGAAACATCCTCTAGCTATGTTATAAGAGCCTTTCCAGAAGTAATGTAAGAAAATTAGATACACGAAACTGCAACTGGCCCCCAGGATATGAGAATAGTCCTCCTCCAAAAACCAGAAAATGGAGTCCTCACCCCTATGACTCCAGGGGATTAAATTTTGCTGAGGAAATGAGTATGAAAGCTGATTGTTTCTCAAACCCTCAAGGGAGAAAGCACTGGCCGGTGAACTGAGTGTGAGACACAAGCAAATTCTTCACCCTGATTTCTGAAATTCACAATTCTGTGACATTAAGTAAGTGTTGTTTTTAGGCGCTAGGAAGTAATTTGATAACCGAGAAAACTAATACTTCCTGAGCTGTCACATTGAAAGGTCAAGTCCTTGAAGACCTTCATGCCACGAGGAGACCAGGGACACTTGGAAAAGCCAAACATAGACTGTATGTGACAGTCTCAGGTGAGGTCCCAGAGAAAGACCAGCATCAATATTCAGATACGTGACTAAGGACATTTGGCTAACAATTTCCGGCCCAAGTGACACCGAGCCACTATTTCTTCTCAGTATAAGACAAAAATACTGTGGGTCAGAATTAAACTACATCCAGTATTTTCTGTGTAGATTTCAGACCAACATAATACGTTAAAATAATGAAAATTCCATTTAAGACAGTTACATTTTGAGATAATTTGTGAAATATTAGAATCAAAAGTTTTTCAGAAAATGAGTGTTAAATAACTTACAGAAACTTACCAGGCATGAAATGATCAGACCTAGAAAAAAAATATATATAGTCTTAAACATAAGTTCTATCACAAAATCTATAGCAAAGTCTTACAGGGCTACACAGTCTAAACTGATGCTCAGTTAATATTAGATAATATTTTCATGTTTAATTCTCTTTAAGGCACATACTTACATGCAACACATCTTATTGACTTACTTATGGGCTGTGACTAAGTAGTGTTCTGGTGTAAACAGAGGAAGAACAGCTACCTAGCATGTGACTAATGCTGTGTGTGACATACAGGGGGATGTCATCGGCTGTATAAATAATGAGCACATTTCACACCTCTGATTTCTACTTCATTTGTCTTCCACCAGCTCTACCTTTTAGATTTTTAATGACTTTTAGAGTGGAGTCTTTTGAACTGACCTTCCTGTCTGACTGCTCTGTATTGTATATTATTTGCCCTATGCAATAAAAACACGCTTGAATTCTTATAAAGCAATCAAACTTTCCTGAGGCAGATTTAAAAATCCATCTTTTCTTGACTCACCTATCTGCTTTGAATTCTTTTTGTCTTATTCCACAGTCTTTTCAAAGACAAGGGAAATTGCTAAATTGCTAGCCACAAATGACATAAACACAGGCAGTGAAGTTGAAAATAGGGATGGGGAAAAACATAAAAATTGAAATGGGAACATATGGGATCCATAATGGAAAATATGTCTCATGGAAAGATTTTGTGATTGAGAGACAAATATATATGTGCAAGAAAACCCACAATGGAGTAGTATTCTGCCATAAAAATGGATCTATTTGATTCATTCATGGGGAAATGAATGTACCTTGAGACCGTAGCTTTGAGTAAAATAAATCAAAACACACAAGCAAAAATATCTTCTCATTTTTCATATATGCAAAACTCAAAGTATATATAATTCAAGAATAAAAGACAGATAACAGAAAACAAGACACAGACATTTTGCAAATGAGAAATGGACCAAGACTATGGAGTAAATGGGGAAAGGAAGGAAAATTCAAAATAAAAATAAAATTAGGATGTGCCACATACATGTACCAACTGCCAGCAAAGAATGTGTTCATTATGTACTGCAATCACTTATCAATAAAAATAACAAATAAACAATATGAAGAAAAAATATGAGGAAAAAGATATTTTAAGTTTTTATTTTTTATTAGTACATGTTTGTGATATACAATGATTATTCTCATGTTGGAGAGTCAGTACATGTTAAGTAATATACAGTAATTCTTTTTTTTTCAATTTTATTCAAAGAGAAAAAAAACAGAAAAAAGTGTAGCAACAATACAGAATTCCAAGGAAAAAAAAGAAAATAACAAAAAAACACTAAGAAATCACTACTTTATGAATTATATCTGTCAAGGTGATTCTGTCATCTTGGAAATAGTTTTTCAAATTATAAAATGAAAACATACAAAGTAGACATTCAAACAGTGAGACTGTTAACAGTTTTGCTCCACCATCTAACAAAAACAGTAATATGGTCATCCATATGATCTTTTCAGTTTTTCTGGGAAAATATCCAGGAGGGGAATAGCTGGGTTGAATAGAACTTCCAATCCTAGTCTTCTGAGAATTCGCCATATTGTTTTCCATAGTGGTTGCACCAGTCTACACTCCCATAAAGAGTGGAGCAGTGTTCCTTTTTCCAGGAAGCCTTACAAACATTTGTTATCAGTTGATTTCTTGATGGCAGCTATTCTTTCCAGAGTGAGATGAAATCTTATGTTTTAATTTGCATTTCTCGAATGAACAGTAATAGTAAACATTTCTTCAGGTATTTATTTTCCATTTGTATACTGTCGTCTGAGAACTGTGTGTTCATCTCAGATGCCCATTTTTGGATTGGGTCTCTGAATTTGGGGGGTTTGATGTTTTTCAGTTCTTTATATGTTCTGGATATAAGTCCTTTGTCTGAGGAGTTGCTGGCTAAAATTCTTTCCCATTCTGTGGGTTTTCTTTTCACTCTGTTGGTGATTTCTTTTGAAGTGCAGAAACTTTTTAATAATATGAGATCCCAGTTGATGATTCTCTGAAGCATTTCCCATGCAGCTTGCATTTTGTTCATGAATTCTCTGCCTACCGCTATGTCTCCAAGACTTCTACCTACCTTATCTTCCAGTAGATTTAATGTTTTTGTTTTAAAGTTTAGGTCTTTGATCCATTTTGACTTTAGTTTTGTGCATGGTGATAGGCATGGCTCTAGTTTCAGTCTTCTGCATGTGGAGAGCCAATTTATGTAACAGCATTTATGAAAGAGGCTATCCTTCTTCCAGTGAACATGTTTAGCCCCTTTGTCAAATATCAGGTGGCTGAGTGTCTTTGTACCCACACATGCATCTTCTAATCTGTTCCACTGATCCTCAGGTCTATTTCTTTGCCAATACCATGCTGATTTTATCACTGCGGATTTGTAACACCGTTTCAAGTCAAGAATAGAAATGCCTCCTGCCGTGACTTTATTGCCCAGAATTGCCTTTGCTATTCTAGGTTTCTTCTGGTTCCAAATGAATTTTAGGAGTGTTTTCTCTAGATCTGTGAGGTATGTCAATGGTTTTTTGATTGGGATTGCATTAAATCTGTATAACAGTTTTGGGAGTATGACCATTTTCACAATGTTGTTTCTTCCTAGCCAAGAGCAAGGAATAGCCTAGCCAAGAGCAAGAATATCATTTTCTAATATCCTCTTCAATCTCCTTTTTTAGCATAGTATAATTTTCAGCATATAGGTCTTTTACATTTTTAGTTAGGTTGATTCCTAAGTATTTCATTTTGTTAGATGTTATTGTGAAGGTTGATATTTCCATAATTTCTCTCTCAGTGAGTTTCTTGTTTTTGTACAGAAATGCTATTGTTTTTTAAGCATTGACTTTGTAGCCAGATACACTGTTGAATTTGTTTATTACCTCTAGTAGTTTTTTAATGAAGTTTTTTGGGTCTTCTATATAGAATATCATGTCATCTGCAAATAGTGATAATTTAACTTCTTCCTTTCCTATCTTTGTTCCTTTTATTTCTATCACTTCTCTGATTGCTCTGGTTAGTTTTTGCAGAACAACATTGAAAAGGAGGGTAGATAGTGGACATCCTTGTGTTGTTCAAGATTTTAAAGTGAAAGCTTTCAGTTTAGTCCATTCAGTCTAATATTGGCTGTTGGTTTGTCATAGATGGCCTTTATGAGGTTGAGATAGACACTGTGTATTCTGAGTTTCTGAATAGTTTTTATCATGAACATGTGTTGGACTTTATCAAAAGCTTTTTTCTGCATCTATTAAGATGTCCATGTGGTTTTTGTTTTTGGCTCTGTTAGTGTGGTGTGTTACATTTATTGATTTGCATATGTTAAACCATCGCTGTATTCCTGGAATGAACCACACTTGGTCATGATGTATAATCTTCTTGATGATTTGCTGCATTCTATTTGCTATTATTTTATTGAGAATCTTTGCATCAGTGTTCACTAGTGAGATAGGTCTATAGTTCTCCTTTTTGATTGGGTCTTTCTCTGGTTTTGGTATGAGAGTAATGCTTGCCTCCAGGAATGAATTAGGGAGGATTGCTTTCTTTTCAATTTCATTGAAGAGTTTAAGGAGTATTGGCATCAAATCTTCTCTAAATTTCTTGAGCTGTGCATCCATCAGGACCTGGACTTTTCTTTGGTGGTAAGTTTTTTATTGCATTTTCAATTTCAATAGCTGACATTGGGTTATTCAAAAGTTTTATATCTTCTTGATTGAGCTTTGTATTACATATGTTTCTAGAAATCTGTCCATTTCCTCTGTGTTTTCCAATCTATGTGAGTAGAGATTTTCAAAGTAGGTATTCATGATTTTTTGAATTTCCATGGGATCTGTAGTAATTTCCCCCTTTCCAATCCTTGTTGGGTGAATTTGGATTTTTTCTTTCTTTTTCTTTATAAGCTTAGATAGAGGTTTGTCAATTTCATGTATTCTCTCAAAAAAAAAAACAACTTTTTATTCATCAATTCTTTGTATTTTTTTTTTTAGTTTCAAATGAATTGATTTCTGCTCTAATCGTTACAATTCCCTCTCTTCTATGAGCTTTGGATTTAACTTGCTCTTCTTTTTCTACAAGCTTGAGATGAAGCATTAGGTTGTTTATTTGTGCTCACTCTGTTTTCTTGATACGACAGTCTATTGCTGTATCTTTCCCTCTTAAGATAGCTTTCATTGCATCCAACAGATTATAGTATGTTGTGTCTGCATTTTCATTGAATTGTAGGTATTGCTTTATTTCTTCTTTAATTACATCTGTGCCCAATGGTTGTTCAAAAGGTTGTTATTTAATTTCCATAATTTATTTAGGTTTTGCAATTTCTTTGTCATTAATTTCCAATTTCAGTTTGCTATGGTCAGATATTAATCATGGGATAATTTCAATACTTTTGCATTTACTTAAGAATGTCTTATGGGATAATATAAGGTCTATTTTGGAGAATGTCCCATGCGCACCTGAGAAGAATGTGTATTCTGATGTGGTTGGGTGGAACACTCTGTAAACATCTACTTAGTCCAATTATTCACAGGTGTGATTCAGTCTATTATTTCTTTGCTGACTTTTTGTCTAGTTGATCTATCTCTTTGTGACAATGGGCTGTTAAGGTCCCTTGTAATAATTATATTCTTGTGTATTTGGTTTTTCATGTCCTTTAGTATCTATCTTATATAGTTGGGTGCTCCTGTGTTTGGTGCACATATATTTATAATTGTTAGTTCTTTCTCTTAGATTTTTCCATTTACAAGTATGAAGTGACCTTCTTTGTCTCTTTTAATCATTTTAGGTTTGAAGTTCACATTGTCTGCAAATAGAATAGTTACCCCTGCTTTTTTCTGGGTTCCTGTTGCATGGAATACTGTTTTCCATCCTTTGACTTTTAATCTATGAGTTACCTTTTGGGTCAGATGTGTTTCTTGTATACAGCATATTGTGGGATCATGTTTCTTGATCTATTCTGTCAACCTATCTCTTTTGATAGTTAAATTGAGGCCATTTACATTTATGAGTATCATTGATATTTACTGGCTCGACTTTGCTGTGTTATGTTCCAATGGTTTGCTTTCTGCTTTTTCCCCTTAGTTAGATCTTTGTCTTACCTGATGGTTTCTTTATGTTGTTCTGGGGATTGTGGTCATTTTTATTTCTGTCTATTGTGTCTTTCAATACTCTTTCTAGGGTTGGTTTGGTGGACCTGAATATCTTCAGTTGCTCTTGCTTTTCCATTAAATTTGAATGAAAGTTTTGCTGGGTACAGTCTGCGTCGTAACTTGTTTTCTTTCAGGGCTTGAAATGTCTCACTCCAAGCACATCTTGACTTGCAGGTTTATGCTGAAAAGTCTGCTGTGATTCTAATGGGCTTTCCTCGATAGTTGACTTGTGTTTTTTCTCTAACAGCTTTTAGTATTCTGTTTTTATGTTGTATGCCTGAGATCTTAATTTTGTGTGTCTGGGTATAGATTTAGGTTAATTATGAAAATAAAATCATAAGATAAAACTTTATTTCTAAAACAGTAAATAAGGACATTTACTGGTTTGTCTTACATATTAAAAGACCATGCATCACTAATATAATTAAAATTTTAATTTTTAGCTCTTCCATTATAATTTTTGTTTGCATCTTTAATTGTACATATCCATAATGTAAAATATTTTTAGTCTACTCAGAGTTTGTATGTTTAAAAATCCACTGTTATTCAACAGAGTGCAAAATAAGTAGTTTAAGCAATCTGATTATGTGCTTAACTGAAGAACCTTTGTAAATTTGACAATACTTGAACATTATTCATTAAGTATTTCAAATACTTGAACTGATAATAAATCTACTTAAACTATACAGTGGATACCACAAAAATTCACCTAAAAAGATAATTATGAGGAATAAATAAAGCAATATATGTGAAGTGCTTCGAGGTTTCTTAGTGCCTAATATGCATCATATTCTAGTTTACTATTATTCTGTCATATTGTTATTATTGTCATTGTTTCCAATGATGTCATCTTTAATAGTTAATGATGACTGATGTGTATGGGATGTAGCAAAGTTTAAGTGATGAATCCTTCTTAGGCTTGTAGAACACAATCTAGTGCAGGGTTAAAGGTTGAAATCTGTTTCCACTATTGTTAACTTCTATTATTACTCATTATTTCAAATTTAATTTACCTAAGAAGTGGTAATTCAAACCTATCTGTATGCTTGAAAAGTAAGTGACCAGTCTCTATTATGTAGTCAGAATTAAACTCGAGCATGTTTCCAGAATTTTATCCAGAATGATTCTGAAAATTCTAGGGATTAAAAAGAAATGGGCAAAATTAGCATAACTTGGAAAGTATGGAGTACTGTGTAGAGCTGGAATTTAAAAGAAAAGGCCTAATTGAAATGGTGAGTATTGTAATGGATAGATCAATATAGTCTGGAATTTGATTTCATAATTGACAAACTTGTACTGATTAACATTTGGATTTCCAGCTTGTGATAAAAATTTAGCAGTTAGATACCAAGGAACAGACTTCATTTAAGATGAATTTATTTATAGTGCACATATAACTTACAACGTAAGCATCTGTTATATAGCTCTAAGGGTTGTGAGCAAGCCGTTGCAGTATTACCATTATATCCAATACTAAGTATTGCTTCTGCAGCTAATGGGTTAAATCTTCAAAAATGTCTGCAGAAATATGAATTTATTACCAAGGCATCAGATTATAAAATATTCTAGGATATCTTTAATATTACAGAAATATGTGTATCTACTTTAAATGACACCTGAAGCATTTCTAAAAGAGTATCAGCAGCATGCATATACCTTTGCCCTTTTAATAAGAAAAAAATAAATAAAAATCATTACATGTGGTATTAAGCTGCCTTCTGGGACATCTGCAGGACTTTCCCAAGAATTATCTGTATAGTCAAGCTAATTATATTAAGTGTACTTCTCTGCCATTTGAACATTTGAATTCTTTCTCTGAAGGAATATTAAACAGTACCCTCAGAAGAACAATGACAGATAGACACTGCTATAGAATACAGTCCTGGTGATCAGGGTATTACGAATGTATGCTCCAATATAAGAGCTGGATTTTAATTAATCAGTTGCTAAAATAAACATCAAGCTACTTATTAACTCAATGCTTGTAGATATATATTTAAATTAATTTCATCTACTGTAGCAGAGAATATGATCCTCCCAATTTAAAAGAGCCAGTCACTGTTGTTTTAATAAATTCAACATTCTTTTCCTTACTCTGCCAACTTTTCATTCTTGTAGGGAAATAACTGAGAAAATCAACTGATGGGAAAAAATGTTAGTTTGGCTCACAGATTCACAGGTTTGAGTTCATGGTCCACTGGGTCAATTACTTTTGTGCATAAGTGGTTCAGAGTGTCACAGCTGTGGTTGCTTGTGGAGGAAGAGGTTGCTCACCTCATGGAGGATGTGAAGTGAAAAGAGAGAGAGAAATGACGTAGCCAGAGCCAGAGCCAGAGCCAGAGAGAGAACCTAGTTTCAAGATAAAGACATTCATGAGGGTTTAATGGCTTCATAAAGACAAATTCCCAGTGACCTTTCCCTCCAGGTAGGCCCCACCTCCTAATAGCCCATTTACATATTAGGGTGGGAGCCTTATGATCTGACCTCATTTCTAGTTCCCACTTCTGAACATTGCTGCATCAGGAATCAAGCATTTAGTACATGAGTTTGTGGGAGGCACTTCATTTTAAACTAACACTTCTTATTTCTCTCTTCCTACAATGATCTATGATCCTTTTGGAAAGATAACTGTGCCATGATCATGGGAATGTATTCAAGTTTGAGTCTATAAAATATACCATCTTTTCACCTTTATTTCTATGCTAAATGTGCATATTCCCGACTTCTTGGAACCATAGGACTGGTTTGAAACCGCTCTTGATATTTTGGGCACCTCTGCATCTCTCATGAGGAGAATCTTAAATGTTCTATTGCACCGGCTTGTGACATGATATGTTTGGGAGGTCAAAGCCGAAAGTCATCAGGCCAATTCATTTCCTCACATTCTAGATCTGTTCTGATGACCTTGTTCATTTCTCTGTTCATTACTTTGTTCATTTCTTACAGAATTTCAGAGATAGTCTTTTCCAAAAGCTGAAAAAAGAAGATGGAATGGAGATATTTTTGTTCTTTGATTCCTAAACCTCACATCTATTCTTCCATATTATACTTCCATATTATACTTATGATCTCCCCCCAAAAAACCTCAAGTACTGAAAGTAGCTAATGTGCCTTTATCATCAACCCATGCAGATAATTCCCCAATATGTTCACTTCTAATTCATTTCAAAAGTTGTTAGGAATAAGAAATTTCTTTTGTATCATTCCTCATTTATTCTCAATTCTACTGGTTCTCTCATTTAAGACACAACTTTTTATTCAACTATTTGCTGTTTGTTATTTTAAAACCAAGCTTCGAAATCATAAATCTTTTTGTTGTTCCAAACTGTATGCCAGCGGCAACTTAAATGCAATCTGAAGATCTGTCTTCTGCTATGAATATCAAGAGGCTAATATGAAACTAGAAGTAAAAACAAAATGACTTTAATTTACACAGGATTCATCACTAGCACATAACATATAAATAGGTACCTGCTGGCAGAAAACTGTAATGAGGCAGAAATTTTAAGAAAATACACAAGGATAAACTTCAAGTTTTATAATGCTCTCTGATAATGTCATACAAGGCAGAAGTAGTGTGCCCAGAGATTAAATACATAAGAGACAGTAAGTGAGTTCTCGGAAGAGGTGACATTTATGCTTGACAATGAGCAGGAATTCCTTTTGATAGGCAATGACATACACTTTGAATCTGAAAATATTCAAAAACAGCAAATTAGATATGGCTAGGAAGGAAGGATTTTTTTTAAGGTACTGAAATATAGGATAGTCAGAGGTCAAAAAGTGACCAGGAAGTGTCTTAGAGGAGGATCCTGAGATGACACAAGACTTGGAGCTGTGTTAATATCTAAAATATTTTGATGTAATGTAAATTTAATGGAGATCCTTTCAAAGATTTTCAACAAGTACAAATTATATGATATACAGCGTGACTGTGATAACTCTGAAGCTGTGCTTCTGAAGTCACACTGAACAGACAGTCCTCTTTATCTGTGTCCCTTTCATGAGCATCCTTTAATTTCATGCTTTACCCCAAATTCTCTAATGTGAACATCTCTAGACAAAGTATTTTATGTTATTATGGGTACAGATATGGTTGTTACTTTTAAGATTTTTCTAATGAATTCCCTAGATCAGTTTCATGCTTTACAAATCGTCACTGTTTGTGAACTGTATTCCATCATGCAGGTGTAAGGAAAATCAAACCTTCTTTTACTACACTTCCAATAATTACAACATCTCAAGATTCCTAGCTGCATATCACACCTGTTCTGACTGCTTACACCTGTGTCTCTATCTCAGAGGTGTAGCCTTTGATTGAATAGAACACTCTCATTTCATTGAGCATGCAGCGTACAAAAATACACACACGTGTACATGTTCTCAGTTTATAGAAACTTGAAAGAAAATGTTGTGAATGATATAATAGGTATAAATTATGAACTGTGGCTATGTCATTATACAAAACAAGGTCAAATCTGGATAATCATAAAAGAAATAAAGAACTGATACTGTATCTCATGCATAGAAAAATATTCTAAAGTACAGGAATTGAGGCATATTTTATTTTTATATGAGATAAACTTCAGAGAAAAGCTATTATATCCAGTGAAATTCATTTTTATGATCATAAAACACCATATCATATTTAAGGAGATCACTGCCCATTGGCTTTAATAAATCACCAACTAAAATGTAGTGTCCATTTGGAAGACATTTAGAATTTGGTTGCTAAACTTTAACTTAGGATATAGAAAAAGTCAAATGATACATTAATTAAATTAATATCTCACCCTCCACCAAGAAGTAGTAAAAGAGAATTTAGAAATATTAATATAAATGTTAGAGTTTACCATGACAAAATATGATTCAGTCAAATATTTTAAAAATGAAACTATTCCATTAAGCCAGAAATAATAACATAACAATACACATGACCAGTCTAGCTTCAGGTGCTAGCAATGTTTAATTAAGTTTCATTTCTATAATGATGTTTAATTTGGTTCATTCTTAATGTCTACAATTTAAGTCATTTAATGATTATATATTATTAAAGTATTTGTTTGAGTTTTTATTGTGATTCATATCTGCTTGCAGACCCAATGAGCTCATCACCAGGAGTTGGTACAGGTGCACCGCAGGCTTCCACTCTCTCTTTCCATTGTTCTTTTTTTGCTCTCTCCCCATCTTTCCTCTCCCCATCTCTTGTTCCTTTTCCCATTACAAAACATCTTTTTCCTTCTCTCTTAGTTTCAGAATAAATTAAAATGTACAAAATGAATATGTTTATTGTAATGTTCTGGTAAATCATATATATATATATATATATATATACTGTAAATTTTAGTTATTTTCTTGATATGAACTATTTCTAATTTTATTTTAGGAATAAACAGGTTTATCACAAATATAATATTATTGTGTAGTCAAAATGTATCAGATGATTGTCTGCTCTAATTTTGCTTACATTTTTATATAACAGTACACACAATATTTATTTTTAGTGCATATAAGGACATGCAATTAAGTGTTAATCATTGAAATAAAATCAACAGATAGTACAGTGAAAAGTGAACCCAAGTGTGGAAAAATTATGAACTATTACAAACTTTGCTTAGAAGTGGCTGTTACAAGAAATGTAGATTTTTCTCTTTAAAAAAAATGCCCAAATTCTTAAATATCACAGAAGTTGCATTGCATCATTTTAAAAGTTGATTATTTCTTAAGATAAACATGATCTATACTGTGGAGTTAATTATGCATATGATTCAAAATGGTTTTTTCCTTGCTAATTTTTTGGATGAGTCCAGTCCAGACAAAATCAAATTTTTACAACACAAAACAATATGAAGAATTTTGAATATTTGGATATAAATATCAAAACCTATTCCTTACTTCACATTTAACTATAGAAAACTGTCTCCATGTGAATTACTATAAACTTTATAGTGATTTTGCACTTTTAATATACTTTATATATATTTCACTATTTAAAAAGTAAATTAAAATTAATGTAATATAAAAGTCTCATAACATAAAATAGTACTGTGACATTTATTTTAAAAGTACGTTTTGCTGAGAGTGGTGGCACATGCCTGTAATCCCAGTGCTAGGAAGGCTGAGAGAGCCTTCCTAGTTCAAGACCAACCTGGGTTACAAAGTGAGCTCAAGTTTGGCCTGAAATGCATAGTGAGACCCTGTCTCAAAAAGACAAAAAAAAGTAGGTTATACTTTTATTTCAATAAATTTTATTTTATACTGATTGTTTTAGAATATAAGATATTTAAGAATAGTCATAAATCTAAATTAAGATGTGAAATTATTTAGTAAAAATTTTCATGCTATTGAAATTTTTCAAAAGAACACACTGATGGTTTATTTTATACATTTTATATTTTTGTGTCTGTGTAATTGTGAATATATACATAGATATAAATATGTGACATATATCATTATTCCTTCTGTTTTCATTTGGTTAGAGTCACATATAGAACCCTTGATTATGAAAATAAAACATTTATAAATATCATACACTAGACATTTTTATTCTTACAAGCAACATGAGGAATTTACATGTCTTTGAAATTTTTCAGATTCCTGCCTTTCAAATAACTTACACATATAAAATAATTGATTCTCCTTAACTTCATCTCTCTCTCTCTCTCTCTCTCTCTCTCTCTCTCTATATATATATATATATATATATATATATATATATATATATATATAAAATAATGTACTAGTTTTTAAATTGTCATATAGATAGGATTTTAATAAATTTTAGGAGGGTGAGTCAAGAAATCATATTTTCTTTGCTTCTATGTTGTAATATTCTTCAATCCCAAAAGTATTAAAGAAAACTAAATCACTATTATAAATTGGGCCAGGGATATAGATCAGTGACATAAGTGCCTGCCTTGCAAATGTGTGCTCATGAGTTCAATCCCTGGTACCAAAAAAAAAAAAAAAAACCCAAATGCAGGTATATTGTATAAATATTACCATTTTGACACATCTAAAATATAACATCTTATTTCACAATACAAATGTTGTAACCTACAGTAATAACAAATAGTGAAAAGAAAGAACATAAATCAAGCCATACTTTCTCATACTTTGTACTACTTGCATACAAAGTTTTTAATTTTTTTTATTTTAAAAAGGGTAAAACTATACACAAAACAGAACACAAGAAAGCAATGTAAGAGTCATAAATTTCAAAGCAAGACAATCAGAGATCTTCACTATCTATCCTATTGACTCTTATTTTCTTCCAAATAGTTGTCCATATCGTCACATACAGGTAATTCACATGAAACAACATAGTATGGAACTGATCTGAACAGGATGAGGAAGGTGTTTTAGGTCTTCAAAGCCAGACAATAGGGAAGCCAAAAATGGCTATCACAGTGTCTCTCATTTCTCTTCAAAACAGCTGTCCATACCTTCATGTATGAACTTAAACAAAACAAAACAGGCTAAAATCACTCTGAACAAAGAATGATAGTATTGCTGGATTTCATATCACAGTGCTACAGAATCAGCATTGGGTACTGTAGTGTCTGTTTTTCTTCAAAGCAGTTGCTCATTTCATCATGCATTTTATAACCGGTTCTCATAAACTGTTTATAAGCTCTACGCATGCATGAGTCTCTACATGTATATCTATCCTTTCTGCATTAGAGGGAAAAACAAAACAACAAGACAAAACAAAACAATTCCTAGGAAAACATGAAGTGAAAAAGTCATATAAAACTACAATACAAGGTAATCTATAATGGTTACTATGATGTTTCAGCAGTATATAACAATATTAATAACAGCAAAACATTGGAGACATTATAAGACTTCAAAAGCAGGTAATAAAAAAGGTTTTACCAGAGAAATGGAAATTCAAATTCATCATTCATTGTTGCATAATAATGAATTCTTCCAGAGTTTAGTGAGGTAAATGAAGTTATGATCTAATAGTTTTATGACTCAGTAGTCAAGATGTATTTAGCTGTGTCCTCTGACCACTGATCTCTTTCAGAGCTGCAGTCCATGTTGGCCAAGGCTGCAGTCATCTTGTTCTCTTGGAGGATTCGTTTTCAAGCTCACTCATGCTGTGTCACGATCCCTGTCACCTGGGGTTTTCGCACTGCAAGACTTTGGTGTTGGCTAGTCTACATGTTGGCGGAAGACTGCCCATGTTCTTGCTAAAAATCATTTCATATCATGACAAATAGCTTCATGAAACTGAGAGAGAGAACAAGAGTCCCAATAAGATGAAATGACACACTGCCACCTCTGTCACATTGTGTTGTGTTCATTGAAAACAAGTTACTACACCAATCCCGTACTCTGAAGGAAGGAAGCACTTACATATTCAATGTTGTGGGTGTCAAGAGGTAGTAATCTTTGTGCTTTATTTTCAGAGTATGCCTACTGCAATGGTGGATAAGTATATTCTCTATCCTACATTTTCTCCAAATTTTTTTTAATGAAAAATCTTGGTCCTTGTGAAACATCTAGAAAACTTTCACAATAGCAGATATTAGGCAATGGCATTCATTGGCCAAAAAAAATCACACACTACCTTTCAGAGAATAAATATCACATACTATTATTCTTTGAATACACACGTATTTGTATATATTATACATAGTACTCATGATCACAATCTGAAAAAAACATTACTTTTTTTTTTTTACCAGAAATTGAACTCATGACCTCCCACTTGCCAGGCAAGTACTTGTCCTGCTGAGCTAAATCCCCAGCTCTTAGATTACATTATCATGGTAGTTATTTCTTAAAATGATCCAATTGGAATATTGCAAAAGGTAATAAATCAGGAAGTTCCTGTCAGTTATTCTGGTCCTAAACTGAATTTACACTGACTTTCAGAAGTTTACCTTACTTTCTTTTACATGGATTGTAGAGTGCAACTAAAAGAGGAAAAAAATAAACTGTTAATTTTCCTTATTAAAGAAAACACAACAAAAAAACGTGTTAGAAACATAGTGTATTGAATAGTGACTTCCACACTAAAGCATAGAGGTTAGCTACGTAAAACATAAAAATGACTATTCAGCTAAGTCTCTTTTTTGCTTACATAACTACTGCTAGATGAATTCTCAGAAAATTACAGAAAGATATGGACCCTTATTCTTCTTACACTGTGTGATTCATTAACGTTCAACTACCTCAGATGATGATGGAACTACCCATGCACATTATTGGAAAAATGTAGCCCTGGAGAGTTAAACAAAATGTAATGCAAGGCATAATGTGGCCCAAGAGGGAATCTATGACCTCTCCACTATATTAACTTTGCATTGTCTTTGCCTCTATGATTGCTTAAGAAAATCTATAAAACTGTTGTTAATATTTTAGAGAGGTTTTGGAGAGACTACTGCTTTGCATTTATACAGGAAACAAAGCAAAAGACATCACTTTTGAGGATCATTCCCCACTGGATATGTTACACAAAACACATTGTTTGAATATTATCACACTTGTCTATGAAATATTTTAAGAATAATTTAGCTGTGACTTAATTTGATAATCAGTCCATATGTAAATGATTTTTTAATACTCATTTTCTATATTCTAAATACTTTTGGTAACAAACAGGAAACCATGATAATTTCTCTAAAGAAATTAGAGTGATCAATTCAAATTTAAAGATAATTTTAGTATATGCAATCATTTTCTCATTAGAAAGGGTGGCATTAACTTCCTGATACTTCTGTCAAGTAATAATTTCAGCAATATTTAGCTTACAGTGTGACATATGAAGAATTCTAAGAGCAGTGTTTTATTTCTCTAAATTTTTAAAAATCAAAGTGTGATTCCTATTCATTGTGGAATATATTTTTCCTGTACGCCGTGAATGGGAAGTGATTGGGACCACCTGCATACTGTGACCACACGTATAGCCATTCGGAACGAAAATCTCTAAAGTTAGCCAGAAAATTTCTCCTTTCAAAGAGGATTTTAGTTACAACATATATTAAAGCCTGAGACCCAGTGTCCTTAGCTTTGTTGACACATACAACTTAGCTACAGGGAAAAGTCCCATTTGTGAAAGCTGGAATGAAATGAGAGATGAATAAATAGTGACGCATGATACATTTTTGTCTATAAATGCACTGCATTTTTGTTTATTTATAACGTTTATAGAAAGTTTACCATGTGACAGGCCCTGATTCAAATACTTTATTCACAAATCCAACTTTGTTTTTAAAAAGTATCACATAAAAGAGGAATTTTTAATTCCCAATTAACAAATAGAGAAACTCAGACTTGGAAAAGTTATTGACCTGTAATTCCCAAAACAGGAGAGATCAACATCAAGCCAGACTCCTTACACTACCACGTTACTAATCTTTGTGCTATCCTGGACAGAAAATGTTGTGTGCTCAAGTGTTAAAGCATATTTTCCTGGGAAATACAGTACATATCAAACTTTGGCAGGGAAGTTGGCCTCACAAATGTCACTAAAGATAACCAGAGTTAACAGCATACAATAATCTGAAAGAAAAGAGAGAGAGAGAGAATGAGAGAGAGGAGAGCTTCATTTACTTACACATTCACTTAAATAAAATCTTAAAGTTAGATGAATGTGACAGTAAATATTTAACTGCAGAACAACAGGCAAAACTGCCTTTTGGAAAAGAACTAGAATATTTACTTGATTTACAGGTAAAAATTCTTACTTTCAATAATATAAGAAGGAAGAACTACTCACATAGCAGTTGAATGAATTCATCCTTTTGTATAGTTATTGTTACATCTGAAACATGTGAAATACAGTGTTATGGATTAAGAACTGGTCGTTAACTTAATGCCAGCTGGATTACATCAGCGTGGCACTGAGCAGAGATGTTTCACCTGAGGAAAGTTGCCAGCATAAATGGAGACATGGAGAAGGAGAAGAAATAGCGTTGGGGAGTTGAAGCATTGTGAGTTCTCCTACGAGTTGCTGTTTGAGCCGTTAGGTTCTCCTGGAGAAGCTCTGGTCCTCACATCAAGCATTGCTTCCTGGCTCTGGAGGGAAAGACGTGTGCCACTTGGTCTCCAGGATGGACTCGTTACGCTGGCTTTGTGGCATGTACTCGACTGTGCTTGTCGTCAGAGGAGCTCGGGGCCTCCATGTCGCTGAGGATGGCTGTGGTGCTTTTCAGGACAGTCCTGGTGTTCATTATGAGTGTGGCTTCTTGGCTCCAGCGTAGAACCCTCAACCTATTAGCACAGCTCCTTCACCCTGCTGGCATAGACTTTCTAGTTTCCACCGCTGACCTTTGGGCCTTCCCGGCATTGATCCATAAAAGAGACTGGTGTGAGTCCTTCTTGTGTGCTCTAGACCTCCAGTTGGACTCGTGGGAGGCATTGTCATGAGCTCTGAGTCTTTATCTGGGCTCATGTGGGACAATGTTGTGGGATTTAGGCCCTTGACTAAATAGTCTATGTCTTTAGTGTGGTGAAAATATTTCCTGCATTTTCGTATGTTAACATTGGGTGACCATCATAAAAATATTATAAATTCCATGTCCTGATTCTAATTGTTCTGTGCACAACCCCTGACTACAACATACAGTAATACCTGAGTTCACTAATGTCAGGGACCTGGCCAAGATCCCCAATCTCCCAAATGAGTGCATGGCAAAGGCTTACATAAATGAGACAAGTGGTATGATTTTAGAGCTCTAGGAAGATTAAACCTTCTCCCAGAGTTTGAGACCCTGAGGGCTGAGACAAAGAGCTTCTCTGGGTGGCCCATATTTATTAGGTTTTCAAACAAAGAGAGGGGATACTGAGGAAAGCACAAGAAGTGAATAGGACCATAAGAGTCACTTCAAAAACTTCTGCAAGTAGTAAATTATGCCAATTTAGGAGAACCATCTTACATACATGATGACATTTATGGTAGAGGTGAGACTATAAGAGTGAGATGCCTGCTGCTGAAGTCTCTATCTACTAAACTGGAGTTTGAGCAAGGTGGCCTCAGCTGTGGCCTTATCTTGCCCTTTGAGGTATCTCTGGCCTCACAGGCCACTGCAGGCCTCAGCCAGGACCAGTGATTCATAGAGGTTCAGTTACTATGAATCAGCTCCCATCACCAGGCAAGGGGCCTAGGCCTAGGACAAACTCACAGATAAACATAGAAAACCAATTAGTTAATTTTAAAATCCTGCTCAAAGCCACTTTCCAGTGTTTTCCAACACATTAATGTTTCGCTTCATGGACAATTTGATTTTTAAACAGAATTGAGTGACATTTTGTTTCTGTTAACAAACTCCACATCAGATGATAAAGATGACCAAGGCCATCTTCCACAGAGATCAATTTAGCTTCAAAGAACCATTGTATTCAATTATGCCCTTCTTTAAAACTCTCTTTGCCTTGAGATTAAGAGATATAGTTTAATCTTATCTACTTTTATCAATCTATTTACCACATATTCAACATAATATTACTGATATTAATACTTAAAATAAATGATTGCATAAACCATAATTAAGTGATTTGTAAATACAATAAGTCCATGACTTATGAATGCATTCTGGATGAACATTAATAAATAAAGTAGACAAAGTGAGTCCTATAAAGCTTTGACTCAGATATACAATATAAAGCATTAAAAAATGAACACACACATACAGTAAGAACCTGACTGTACTGAACACTTTTGCACTGTACATAAATGCACAGTGGCATAGCTGTGACAATGACCACAGATATTTGAGCTACTTCTGTGATTTGTTGGCACCTATGAATATTCCTAATTCAAGGTTTGTTTATGTTCATGAGAATTTGCAACCCAAGTGTTTCTAAGTCAAGGACTTCCTGCACCAAAAGCGTTACCTTTGGAGGAGAAATAAATACCTATGTGAATAAACTCAAGATTAACTGTTGAATGACCTATCAAAGTACCAACACAATGAACAAATAAAGAATGAGCAAGATAATGGATGGACATACTAGTGTTTAATATGAATCTTCATCATTCATTACACTTCTGTGTTGTAATGGATATACTTAATGCACTCATGTAAAATAAACGAACGTTTTCTGAATTTGGAGTCTGAAATTTTTCATTGTTTTTGTGTGGACCTTCTTTCTTGACTACCATCTTTTTTGTTACAACTCCTGTGTTCATGGGTCTTCAAACTAACACTTGATTTAATGGAAGCTTTATGAACCTGGCCTGCAAGTAATCTTGACTTGGCTGAAGAATTCATGGAATGAAGTACTGGTACCTATACTCTGATGCACTGTGAGAAGACTACATGGACAGGAAGTGCTCATTTAAGGAAAGCTCTGTTGCTGGACAGATCAGGGCCAAGGATTATACAGGCAATGGACTCACAAGAAACTCAGGCTGAAGTTGGGGGTTTCTAGAATTACAGTGATGGTGCGGAATAAGATGATTTGACTATATTTGAATAAATGTAGAATTTTATACATGATTAAATGAATATATGTATATTGTTATACATGAAAGAAATACATCTCTGAAAATAAGACCTATTGAATCTTTCAGAGCAAAAAAGTAACATAAGGCCTCCTTTTATTGGGGGGGAAATATAGTATTAATGATCTCAGTGATTCATTTTTTCTACCTGTGCTAATCATAAATGTATATTTTGCTTCATATGTTGTCCAAATTTGAACTCCAGTGGTTTCAATGTCAATTTCTTAGGAGATTTCTTAAATTTGGGCCCACAACAGTCTTATGTAACCTATCAGTAACCAACAATTGATTCCAGTTTGATATTAATAGGCATTTCTTCCTTGTTTCTTGTTGGCAGTTCTTCAATTTTGTTGAAATTTTTAGCACCCTTCCATATGGTGCATCTTGACTTGTTGAAGATAATTTAATTCCCATTCTAATGGCTTGATTAGATACTGGATATGTAAGCCAATCCAAGCAGTTGAAAATAATAGGAAGATTTTTGGCATAAGGGAAAGAGGTTATAGGGAAGAATTTTTCCCCAGTATAAGAAATGAATAGAAAAAAGGCATTATTCTTTAGTTCAATATGATCAGTTATTAACGCTCTTCTGGATATTGAAGCAGGTGTGGTGATTTCTAAGCAAAGATTTCATAGTACAAACTGACAAGCCATGGAAAAAGAGAAAATGTACAAAAATCCTTGTGCCCATACCAAATATTTTAATTAATTTAGTTTATTTTTTCTCCTTTCTCATAGTAAAAGGACTCTTTCCTCTTCTATTACAATGGAAAAAAGTTTCATGTAACATTTAAAATTCACTATGTGTGAACTTTTAAAAATTTTTTTAAACAAAATGAAGAAACAAAAACAATGATACAGAAATTCAAAATAATCTATTAGGAAATGAATAATGGTTAATGTTTTGTATAATGTTGTCTTCTAAGTAGCTACTCAAATTACAAGATATAGGCATGAAAAAAATTAAAATGCAAACATTTTTTGATAAACTAACAGATTTGTAGTATTATTATCTATCATTATATATATATATATATATAGTCTTTATCCTTATTTCTTTCTTCTTTTCCCTCATCCCAGTTGTTCTTTCCTGTTGAGAAGTTTCTTCTGCTTTTTTTTTCACAATATCTACCATACATTTTGGATCCTATTTACTCTTTCAGTTTTTTTTTACACTAGAGAGACAAAACATGTTTACTGATGCCAGTCATTTATTTCACTTATGAGTGTGGTCTCAAGTTGCATCTATTTACCTATAAAAAGTTTAGCCTTCTTTATAGCTGAGTAGTACTCCACTGCATAAAAATACCACATCATTTTTATCCATTTCTTGATTGATGGGTATTTGGGCTGTTTCCATGGTTTAGTTATTACAAATAGTGTGGCTATAAACACCGATGCACATACATCACTGCAGTATGATGTTTTCAACTCTTCTGGGAAAATATCTGAGATTACCTCTCACACCAGAAGGAATGTGTGTACGTTTTTCAGAATGGATTTTGTAGTTTTTGTCAAATAAACTTAAAAACAGTAAAAATTCATAATATCCTCTGGTTGGGATATTAATGACATGTAAACACACTTTTTGTATCCCATTTTTTTTAGCTTCATTGCTAAAATTCTCTATTTCAATCATTTCTCTACCACCAAAGCTTCATTTCTAAAATATAATTCTACTATTTTATTTCTTAAATCACTGTTCTAACTAAAAGTGTATACTTTAATACATTAAAAAATATTGTATTGTTTATAATTTTAAGTTTTCCTATTTCTTCCCATTTATTAAATTACACTAATCCTTCAAAAAATAACTCAATAGAAAATGTACCACATGCTTTCTTTCCAAGAATAAAGAGACAGGATCATGAGGTGGAAGTTGATCTGTTAGCATCAGATTTGTTTCTGCTTCAGCCTGTGCTGTTAGGGCAGTGCTCATGAGAAGGACACGGCCCGGAGTACCCTGTTATGGCCAGGACAGAGCCAATGGCAGGATGGGGAAGTGGAGATTGTAGCATGTTCTAACCAGTAACTGAGAAGAGAAAAAATCAGTATATGTTGAACTATGACATGAAGAAAACTAACCTTTGAATGGGAAAGGGAGGTATCTTAATTACTTTCTCATTGGTGAGGCAAAATTCCCAGCACCCAAATGTAAGGGAGAGAATGTTTATTTAGCTCACAGTTTGTAGGGGTTTCAGTCCACAGTCAGTGAGTTCCAAGGCAGCGTTGCTTGGCAGGGGACATCACAGAGGAGAAACAGTGCATGGCAGGAGAAGACAGCAAAGCAAGTGTGGTGGATTAACTAACAGTCAACTCGCAACACAGCTGGACTGAATCAGCATGGTGCTGGGTGTGGAAGACCCACCTGAGGATTGCTGCCAACAGCACAAATAAAGAACTGCAGAGGAAGATAGTACGCTGCTGATTCTGCTGGAGAAGCTTGTCACGGCCTCTGTTCTTTGGAGGAACCCTAGTCTTCGCCTTCAGCTTTGATGTCATCTCCTGGCTTCTAGCACACACTCCTCAGCTTTCTCCTTGGACCTGTTAACCTTCCAGCATAGGGCTCATCAGTCTTCTAGTGTAAACCCTTCAGCCCTCAGTCGTAGACCTGTGGGTCTCCTGGTATGGACTGGTATGGACACCGCAGCTAGCTCCAGACCTTTCAGTCTCCAGCGTGCCGACACTCTGCACACTTCCTCATTCAACTCGGTGGCTGACCATTGTTAGTTGATCTTGTAATTTCTTACAAATTTGTGTATTTTGTGTTCCATCTGTTTCTCCAGTAAACTCTGACTGACGCGGAAAGCAAAAGAAGAAGGAAACTAGGTTTTTTCTGCCCCTTCTATTGTATCCAGTCTACCCATCTAAGATGAGTGTAGCACTCACACTGTTAATCCCAGCACGAGACAAGGAATTAACCATAAACTCTAGATTCAGTCACCCCAGAAAAGCCCAGCCTCAAGACTGCATTAGTCTTTGGGGGTGACATCAAGATACAAAATATAACAGGAAGGTAAGAAAACAAGATGTTGTCTACTGATCTTAGACACATTTAAATCTTGACTGTTATGGAAGTAGAGAGCAGGCTGATTGAATAGGCTGAGGAGGAGATCCTGTCTTTGATCTGTTTGAGACATCACCTGTCTCCTTTTTCTTTAAGATTCAGCTCCTTCAAGTATTTTGATGAAAATGACAGAAAAGGAAAAAGATAAAATCACATTGTCATTTTACAGGCGGAGCTATGGATGTGCTTCCAGCTGCTCTTCAGCTTTTCCCTGGGTGATGCTAAGGCACTCATTCTCCATGGAAGGCGTTTGGACATTGGGTAGCTGCTGGGAGGCACCCTTCCCTGCTTTTGCATCTCTGGCTGTGTAGATTGTCCTAGTCACATTTTCTGGTTGTTCCTCTCAAAGCCCAGAGACAAGCCTTAACCCTGCAGCCAGCCCTCTTTGCTGCATCAAGCACAAAGTAGTAGGGTGCAGCTGCTGTCCCTGGAGAAGCAATTTCAAGTCTGTGATGTTTTTTGGTCCCCAGTGTGTTGATAATGCAGGACACAAAAGATCACTGTATATTCACTTCTGTGACATGGCCATTTATTCTGCTGCAATGCAAAAAACAATTTCCTTGGCACTCTACAAAGTTTTAGTTAGCAAAACCGAAGCAAAGTAGAATTAACTTTTTCAAGTTAAGGTTACTCACTGTCCTCACTGAACTGAGAATTCAGTGATTTATTAAAAATTATTTTCATTCTGGCTTATTTACTAAAAAATTGTAATACAAAGAGAAGTAAAATAAGAGTGTATTTTAAGAGTTCTAAAGTTTGTCCTATGGAAAGAATACAGGAAACATTAACTATGAGCTAAATTAGTTACATGCACAGATTTTTAAATTACACATTTTTCTCCTTGCCCATGAAGGGTATTTCCTGGACTTTAAACTGTCCACATCGCCTGTATTCAGACATAAATATAAAAATGCCCAGAAATCATATGAAGAGAGGGTCTAGGACTCTCTATTATTTTATGCATTTAACAGGGAAAAAGGTCAGGATGACTCAGGTGACCTGATAATTAAACCCTATTCATCGCAAATGGGTGATTCTTGAAGCTGACATTTTTATAAATGACAGCTATTGTCTTTTCTCCTTGTGGTTCTTAGTACCCTGATTCCTTAATCATGAAACTTCACAGATTTTGGGGGTTCTTAAACCCATTAACCAGAAAATGGCTGACCAATGATATCTTCTGTAGTTTTTATCGGTAAAGCAGAGAAGGAGAGTTTATGAAAATCTTATCAATGAAGGAATAAAACAACTTTTAGTCACTTTTATTATATAGTATTTTTTCTTTTTGCTTACTTTTATCTCCCTTTTAGTTCCTTTAATTCTCATCTTTTTCTAGATATTTGTGAGTTATCTTATTGTTATTATTACTTCTATGACACAGCAATTCAGCTTTCTCCTGATATTTGCATATTGAATAAGTTAAGTGGATATTTCAAATAATAGTGTCCCACTTACCTTGGAAGACTCATAATTATTGTAGGAGATAAATGATCAATTTAAAACTAACTGGAAATGTGAAAAATAAATACATAGTGTCAACTGCATAAATATGTTCCTTTTGTGATTAGAAAAATATTACAAATCATGGATAAAAAGTTTTCTTCATAGTTTGTTTTGAAAATTTGAGCACCCAGGAAAGACATGACTCTTGTTGATAATCTAGGAGCTCATTTCAGTGGACAGAAGACACCACAGGATTTTGATTTTCTTATCTGGGAAGAAATGCTTGGAAAATAATCAAAAACAGTCCTGGAGAACTTCAGGCCTAGAGGTCTTCTGGGTCCCTACTTCTCTCAACATCCTTTCTGCTTTTGCTTGAATCCTGCCACAGAAACTACCAGATCATGCATGCGTTCTCAAAATACTTCAATACAATCATTAAAATATTTTCCATACTTTTAAAATAATTTTATTAGTGGTGGTACACCTTCCACATGAATTATCTGCTTAACAGCATATCTATAAGATAAAGTATGCTATTTTCAGAAAAAAATTACCTTTCACAGTCTATAAAAATTTTATTGTCCTTTAAACATCTTTATGACTAGTAGTATGTATTCTTTATTTTTTATGGAGGATATAATTAGATTTTTAAAGGAAAATAATTCAGTAAATTGCAAGAAAGCAAGTACCCAAAGCTATCATTTTAATAGGATGAAACAAAGACAATGAGAAATATTAAGAATCTCTGAAACAAATTTAATGGAGCAGAAAGTCTATTTCATCAGTAAAAAAAGCTTATATAAAATAATTTGCTCATTCTTCCTTGAGCTATATTGACCATTAAAAATTTAAATACAAATTAAAAATATAAATAGGCCTTCGTTAAGATGGTATTCTATATGCCAGTTATGGTTCCGCATGTTTTTAATTTTCATTTAGCCTAATTACTTTGTTCCCATGCATAAAGGAAATTGCCCATGAAAGAAATTTACCACTAGAAACATATGTTTTGAAATTAACCAGGGCAAATTAAATATCCAGCTCCTTTTTATGCCACTATTCTAAATTTGCCCAAGTTATTTTGCTGTTTTCTAATCAAAATAATAGGGATATACCAATTTATGTTTGTGACACAGATTAAATAAAAAATTATTTAACATAGTACTTGGTACTTAGTAATTACTTCACACATATTAATTCACACTCTTACTATGTGATGAAATGGGAAATTACATTTTCATGATTGTGGTAGCTGATTGATTGTTGTCAACTTGAGTAAATAATGCCCAACTAAATTGGCTCAGCTTTGTTATGGGCGTGGAAGACCCACGTTAGAGAGGATTGTTCCCAGAGCTGTGCAGAAGTAAAATGAAGAAGGAGGGATTGCTTATGTCTTCTTCAGAGGAGTTTTGCCTTGCACATCATCTCCTGGCTTCCAAAGCACACCTTTCAGCTTCCTGGTGCAGACTCCTAATGGACACGGCACAGAGCTCCAGGCCTTTGACAGGATCCCGTAGGCCCCCAGTGCAGAGACAGGGCTTTGGTGTTCCTTCAAACCTGACTCTATGGGGCCCAGAACAAGAAAGGGCTCTGCAACAGGTAGTACTGTGCAGCCTGGCCTGCCACAAGGGCCACATGAGCCCGCAGATCGGACAGTACTGGAAGTGTCAAGGATACTGTTTGGAGCCTCTGGCAGATCCATAGGTTAGGGCTTAGGATTTTGGAGCAAGACTTTGCCATCATTTGCAGGTGATTTTTGTTTGGTTTTTGTTTGTTTGTTTGTTTGTTTTTCCTTTTGAAAAGCAGCCTTTGGCCTGCTGCTGGGCTTTGGTGGAAACTGGACCCATGACCGTGGGACACAAGGTTATCATGCTACCTGACTTGCCTATCGTGAACTGAGTATTTACTTTGTAAGTGGTTATTTTGACTAAGTTTTAGGAATAAAATATGCTAAAGCATATGATGATAAACATTTATGGGAGCTCTGCTTCAGTTAGTTTGTAAAACCACTTTTATCTGCTATCTAAAGAGGATTATTTTTCAGAATGAAGAATATGAATTAAAGAATTTAGTAGTGTTCTAGATGGAGTTTTTGCTATTTCACTACCTATATATCTTCACTTTCAGATTTGGAAATACAGTTACAGAAAAGTTGCAAACAATAAAGCTCATATCATCTTTAACAATTTTACTCAGTTTTAACATCTTATGTACCCAGTGTATCTCTATGAAAGCAAAGAAAACAATATCAGTTTATTACTATTAACCATACCAAATACTTTATTCAGATTTTAGTACTTTTGTATGTATGGTTCAATTATAGTTCCGAGTTAAGACCCACAATTATTTGCCCTATTCTTATTTATGGCAGTTCATCAGTCTTCCTTGTCTTACATGATCTTAAGAAGTTTGAAGTATACTGATACCTCATTTTGTAGAATGTTACTCATTTTCTGTATAAAGCTGAATTGTTAATTTGGAGGAAGAAGCATTTTCTTGCTGTATTATATTGATAATACATATGAATTTAAAGCTGATGATAAAAACCTTGATGACATGATACAGTATGTTCTCCGATTTTCCCTATAAAGCTATTACACATCTTCTTTCCATGGCACATTCTTTGAAAAAAAAGTCTTTAAACTCATTCCACGTTCAAGGAGAAAGGATTGCAGTGCTACTTGGTGAAGGGGTAGGGACTGATATATTTTATTTAGAAAAATACCTTTATAAAAATCTGTTCTTTCTCTCCATATATTGATCTATCCAATCAATTATTTATGTCAGTCTGAACTCACACATATTTGTTTTATGCTTTGAGTTCAGATGCACTGCTTCATTAATTATGTTGTTATTTTAAAGTTTCAGAGGATTATGTGATGAAAACGTTTTGAAGGTAAGGAACTTGAGAGGAAGTTGTGCTTGGATGACTTAGTGAAACTCTACCTCAAAATAAAATAAAGAAGGACTGGCGGTCAGTATGCATCATCAGATGAATGGACAAAGAAAATGTGTTTGCACACAATATTGTATCTCTGTACACAGAGAAGGAAAACCTTGAATCATTTGCAGGAAAACTAATGCACGTTGAGACTGTAATGTTACGTGAAGTAAACCAGATGCCCAACCTTAAATATTACCTGGTTTCTCTTAGATGAGAACCCCAAAATATAAATAAAAGAGCAACATAAAAATAAGTAATATAAAGTACAGAGATAGATCTTTATGTAATGGGAAAGGAATCAAGAGATGAAGAGAGAGGGAGGGAAAAGAGAAGAAGGAGATGAAAAACAGTGAAGATGTGTTAAGAGAATGTACTGACTCTCCAACAGGAATGTAATTATTATTTACTGAAAACGTGTGCAAATAAAATAAAGGACTGGCTATTAGCTCAGTGGCAGAGGACTTGCTTCATATGTACAAAACCCTGGCTTCAATTGCCAGCCTGCGATGGCAATGATGATAATGATGACAATAATAAAAATTAATAATAATAATCCTACTTCCTTATAACTTGTGGTTTTATCTCCTACCCTGGCAGTAAATTTTGACTTCTGTTTCACTAAGATGATTTATATGCATAAAACAATAATATAGTGAGATATTGTTATATATAATATATATCATGTATGTAACTTAGATGGATTAATTGAGATTTCCATCTGGAAGCAAACTGGTAATTGTGGGAACTGGCTTGGGATGGTGATAGGGAGCTTGACGTCATGCCCGTGATTCCAGCACCAGAAGGGCTATGTGGGCGGCCAGTGGTAACCTTCTCTTTGTATCCAGAGATTGCCTCAATGTCTGGAAAGTTTCAATAAGTATTACTATCTCATGAAAACATGCAGTAATATATTACTTAAGTATAAACCTCCAGTTTTTTTAGGTGACAAAGTTTTCTCTAACAGACTTTCTTATTTTTTATTTTAATATAATTTAATGTATTGGTATATTTTAGAAACACAAAGATCTTATTTATCATAGGGAAATTATACCTGTACATGATATATTTTGATTTCTCTATATTTCCCTTTTCTCCGTTCAATTCATGTTTCCTTCTCTATTTACAACATTCATCTTTTAAATAATTATTACCTTTCTTTTACATAGCTCTGGGAAATCTGTAATACATTTCAATAATGCTACTCCAAGTGAGGTCCAAGTACTAGCAAATACTAGCAGAAATTAGCTTTATAAGAATAAAGAATCTCAGAGACTACTCAAGATGTGTGGAATAGGAATCTTCAGTTCTTAACAAAATTTCTGAATTAAAATTGAAAAATCTCTTGCTTAGATAGTTTTGGCATATCAATATAAATTAATAAGGAATTTGACTTTCAACCCATCAAATTGGCCTTCAGTTTGTGACCTACTGTGTTTTTCAATTATCATTTTTATAACTTAGACAAGTGTCATTGAGTAATTATGCACAAGCATTGTTCTGGGTCTTGAAAATTCAATAGAATAATGACAGAGCATCATTTATTTGTATGACCATTATAAGTGCAAGAGAGTAAGCACACACAACAATATAACTAAAATATTTAGTAGCTTAGTTAATAGCAAAATATGAATCAACATAATTTATAAAACATGTGTGAGAAGTATGTAGTGGCTGTAATTTTTAATAGTGTGGTAGGGAAATTCTTACTGTAAGGATATTTTATAAAAAACAGTCCTACCTGGATGCTATATACCTGTAATCCTAGCACTCAGGAGGCTGAGGCAGGAAGATTGCCATGAGTTCAAGGGAATCCTGGACTACACAGTGAGTTCAAAGCCAGCCTGAACTACATGGCAAGACTCTATCTTAAAACTAAAAAAAATCCTATAGAAAATGAGGAAGTAAGCTGTATAGCTATCTAGGAGGAAAGTATTCATGGGATAAGTTTTCTATGTTAAGCTTAGAATCCATGACTAATTCTGTGTGCAAGGGCAGTAACTCTGTAATATAAAATATTGAGGTGGTGCTATTCTTTGACTATTAATTGAAGATGTTAATATATATGTGTATATATATAGTTTTATATTAATATATAATCATTTAGTTTTCATTAGGTAACGTTAGTTTCCAAACACTATTATCAGGTCAAGGAAACTGAGTCTCAGGGAAATTGAGTACCTTGCCAAATTTCACACTGCTTGAAATACTTGAGTTAAGACTGAAACATAAATGCATCTGTCACAGAAGACTTCCAAACTGTGTCCCACACTCCAGGCTGCATTCCTCTCAAGAAAAGTAACATATTGAATTTGGGACAAATTGTAAACCCATTTTCTGATGAGATGAAAAGTGTGATTATGCAATTAAATCAAGAAAAAAAACTCTTATTCACATATTTCCAAAACATATGAAAAATTAGCAAATGATCTAAATATAATACTGACTACATTATCATTTTTAATCAGTGATTTTTTACATTTTGTGTAAGGAAAATCAGACAATTTTATCCTCAAACCTTATGTTCATTCCTCACCCCCAGTGTTTAGAGTCAGAGGTCCATAAGCAATTCTGATACAGAATCACCTGGTCTGCTTTTACAGGACCTGATCAAAATCACCTCAAAGCAATTTCCCTTAGGGGAAATTAACTTACACAGGATTAGTTGTGATTTCAGTCTACCTTCTTTTCTTTAAGGACAATAGGTCTGCTGATAAATAAGCTAAATTACCTGTGTAAACTCTTTATCAACTCTGACCTCAGTAGTTTGCAATTTCCTTTGCAATGTGTTTCTAGATAGCATTGATTGGACAATATCAATCTTACAAATTGCATTCACCAAATGTTCTTTGAAAGAATATGTGGTGTGACAAAGAAATAAGAGAAATGATTCATTCTGCAAATTGGAAAGTGAATATTCTAAAATTTCTTTGATAAAGTTTAAATGCACTAGTATTTATTTTCTTCACTCAATTATCTTAAGGTTTACTTACCTTAATTAAAAAAAAAGTTCTTTAGGACTTGACTTAGCCTATGTGGATTCTTCTGTCACATTTGGTTTTACAGGGATTCTTAAAGCAAATTCCTCTAGAAAAATCTGCTTTAATGTAAGTTCAAACTGTGACTGACAACTTGACAAGATATATCAGAATTGTGAAAACTTTAGAATACTGTCACAAAGACTATCTTTGAAACTAGACAAACAATAGTGATATTATAAAGAAGGTCACTTACTATGATTTTTGGAGTTAAAACTTATCCAAGAGTATACAGTCCTACCATGCAGAGTGAAAGCAATTTATTGCTACTTTTCAGTATTGAAAAAGAAAAAGTTCAGGCTGTCATTGATTGACCTTTAAAAAGAAAAATGTAGCTGGCTTATGGGTAATATGAAAGTAATATATATTTTTTGTTACCTTTGCAAGTAGACTCTTCATTTGTGTCATTTGCATGGTGTTTCCACATTTTCATTAGAAGATCATTGTGTAAACCAAATGCAGCCAAGATGTATTACCTAATGGATATATGTGGCTTTTGGTGCAGTGTTTTTTTTTGCTCTACAAAACTTGTGTAAAAGAGAAAATAAACTTTAAAAAAATTAAGTCAATTCTTTCGTTAAAATCATGGCACAGAAGTAAAAATTTTTGTCACTTTTTCTTTATAGAACACAACATCTAATGTTATAAGGAAATGCTCTTGAATATCTTTGTACTTACAACTTTCTGTTTCTCCACATTGATACAAAATATAATTGTGCAGTATAAAAACATTGACTGATGCAAAAGTTTCCAAGACAAATGACCGCAGTCAAAGTCAGTTTTTGCAATTGAATAAGGAATGATTGTCATGGAAGTATGACATTTTTCCTGTTCAAAATTACCTTTATATTTCTTTTCTCTTTTATCTTCATTTTAAGAATTTCACATGTCATACAATATGTTTTATTGAAGGTCAAATTAAAAAATGCCCTAATAGTGCAAAACTATTCTATAGTATTTTCTGAAATTCTAAATTAACTTGAAATTTATCTAGCCATACTAATCACCGTGGAAAACTATTGTGGTCTTTGCTCTTTTAAACTATCTGTTTTTATAGCTAAAGCATCAAATATAATTTTTTTGCTATAGATTTTGCTCACAAGCTTTTATTCTCTGTTCTTTTGCTTTTCCAATTTAATCAGCTTTTGAAAATTTAAGGCATGTAAGTTCAGTGAGATTTTACTGTATTAAAATAATAGTTACATATATAAACCCTGCTTATGATGCATTTATATTACTCTATGGGTGATAAATGTTTTAATTATTTAAATTAAATGTACTAAATTCAATATTAAATTTTAAGATTTATTGTTAATATCTTCCAAATCTTAACTTATGTTAGTTTGTATGGGATCTAGTAAAAGACTATTTCTTGGTTCACGCTATCATTTAAATTAAGTTTCTTTCTTTCTTTCTTCTTTCTTTCTTTCTTTCTTTCTTTCTTTCTTTCTTTCTTTCTTCTTTCATGTTTTTTGAAAACTGGAATATAAGCATTTTCTTATAAATCTCAAGGACTCCATTTTAGGCTATCATTTGATTTATATTTCAGTGTTCTTTAAATTCTGTGCATCTGCTCTGTTATTGCCAGGCAGACATAACTTTTACTACAGCTGACGTCATAGTTCTCTACCTTCACACTGCGAGGTCTGTAAAAGTAGTAGCCGTACTTGACTCTTCAGCCCTTCCTGTAGGAGACACGATCTGATTATACATTCACTCAAAATCAAATTGTAAATGCCATCTATAGTATCATCCTCTGACTTGCCTATGTGATTATGTGTGACATTTTCTACTCACATCTCCAAGCAAGAGTCCTTTGGATATAATCTCTATGTGTTTGTCTTCACTTTCTCTGTTATATAATTAGAAGAGAAATGGTGAAAAAGATGTGATTTTCCTCATATTCACTCTGCTGTCTGACTTTCTATCTATAGAAGATATTTGGGCCTGTGGAAATTTGATAGTAGAGACTAAGCAAATCTTCAAAGTTGAATGCTGTCATGCTTCAGTTGTATCAGGTTGAAAGGTAAATGGCTCGTAGTAACAAGTACACCCTGATACTTCCGCAGCTTATGACAGTAATGTGTTTCTCACTTAATATGTGGTTCACTGTCTGTATGTGGAGAGCAAGGTTCAGTGCTTCACACCTTCAGCTTTCTGCATTAGTTTTACTGACTTCTTCAATGTGTTTGGTGTCCTCCTCATTCAGGGAACATATGAATAAGAGAATTAGGATTTGAGAAAAAAGTGTCTTTGTGAATAGTCCCAGAAACAATAAATTGGCCTTCTCACACAATCTATTGATGATCTTCATACACTAAGTTCCAGGATTACACCTAGATTGTTAGAGGTGTGGTGAAGATCAGCTGTGGATTTAGCTCTGTGGTTCGTTACTGATGGGCACTGGTCACAGATGATTTACGTGTGGGAAACTTGATCAACAAAGAGGTAGCATTCAGAGACGAAAATTTTAAGGCATTTTTAAGCCTTGAAATTTTTAAGGCATTTTTAAGCCTTGTGAGCTCCATTCACATGAATAGATTGACACCAATTGTAAGCGACCTGAGTTTGTGAGTTTCATCTCCTGCCCTTCGGTCATGGGTGAGTGCAGCACAAAGCCCCTTGGGTGAGTGCAGCACAAAGCCCCTTGCCAGACTCAATTTTGGACTCTACAGCCACGAGAACCGTAAGTCAGAAAATGTTTGTTCATCATAAGTTTGTCTCAAGTAATTTCTCGAAACAGACTATATATTTTTTTTAATTTGGCATAATTATTTATATTGTTGTTTGTATAATTCCTCTATAACTGCTCAAGTTTCCTTGAATCATCTGTGACTTGGAAAATACAAACTTTTAAATTTTAATCTGTTTTGTTTTTGTGCTAAATGGCCCTTTTTATCTGAAAAATTTATAAACAAATATCTTACATTTAATTTTAAAATTCAACTCTTTAAATTAGAAAGTTCTTTAGAGCATATTGGTATTTTATCACTCCCCTCTTTTTTCTCTGTAGGGTAGATTAGATGAAAAACAAGCAGCAGAGTGGGTTTTGTACTGCCACCAAAAACATCTAAAGGAAAATTAATGTAAATTCTCAATTCCTCTATAAAAATTGGTTGGTTGTTAGCACAATTTTTGTATACTTTCTTTTCTCTATTTCAGTTAATAGTGAAATTATCTATGGTCAATCACAAATAATTGATTTCAGTCATGGGTTTACATCAGTTTTGCTATTATTTTTACATAAATTACAAAAAACTTAATATTAAATATTCAATAACTACAATAATCAGTTGCATTTTTAAGGCTCTAAATGTCCATAAATAGGGCAACCCCCTCAGAACTTTCTGTCTCAATATGAGAAAGAAGTGCTCTTTTTCCAGTAAATATATTCTGCTCTTTATAAAAATTTCCATTAATGATTTTTTAAAAATTTTATTTAGAAAGAAAACAAAACAACCAAACAAAACAGAAAAAAGAGTAGCAACAATGCAGAATTCCAAAGGAAAAAAAAATAAAAGAACAACAACAAAAAAAACCTACTAAGAAATCACTAGTTGATAAATTCCATACTGTCATCTTGGAAATAGTTGTTCAAGTTACAAAATCAAAGCATACGAGGTAGACATTCAAACAGTGAGACTGTTAACAGTTCTCCTCAACAATCTAACAAAAACAGTAGTATGGTCATCTATCTTCTACACTTAAACATAGATACAGTTATATCCTTTAGAGCACTTTCTTTTGCTCTCTCTTTAACAGTAACAATTATGTATTTTGGGTTTTATTACTCCTACTGTTCTTATTACTTTTTTTATTTTAAGGGAATAAAACAAAAGAGGGCAGAACAAAGCAGACCAGAACAGAACAACATAAGCAACACAACACTTTATAACAAGACAACCACACATTAACAGTAGTTGACAAAATATCTCTTTCTCTGCTATAGTTGAGCATGGTTTCAGATACAATAATATCAAACATAACACAATAGTATAAAACTGTTCAAGAGAATGAAAGAATTACAGGACATTCTGAACTGAATAACTATGATCAATGGCTACTATAATATCTCATTTTGAATGAAAAGATTTCTTTATACTATCACATATATTAAAATCCCAATAAGACACAAAATGATAGAATCGATGGTAATAGCAGAGTAGAAGCATGGTAGGACTTCTAGGAAGATGACATTAAATCAGCAATGACTGCCATAATGTTTTGTTTTCTTCAAAACCACTGTTCATACCATCATGCATAATAAACAGATTAAAACCATTCCAACTCATGAATGAAAACATTGAAAGGCTTCAAAGGTATGAGATGGGGAATCATGATTACTATAAAATCTTATATACTCATATCAACTCTCATACTAGGGAGACTATACAGTATTTACACATGTGTGTTTGGTTTATTTCGTTTATGAGTATGGTCTCAAGTCGTGTCCATTTACTTATAAATATCCCGATGTGATCATTCTTTATAGCTGAGTAGTACTCCACTGTATAGAAATTCCACAACTTTTTTATCCATTCCTCAGTTGATGGGCACTTAGGTTGTTTCCAAGATCTGGCTATTACAAATTGTGCTGCTATAAACATGGGTGCACATATATCACTGTGGTATGATGCTTTCAGATCTTCTGGGAATATGCTTAGAAGTAGAATAGCTGGCTCAAATGGGACTTCCAAACCCAGCTTTTTGAGGAATCTCCAGACTGACCTCCACAGTGGCTGCATCAGTCTACACTCCCACCAAGAGTGCAGAAGAGTTCCTTTTTCCCCACAGCCTCTCCAGCACTTGTTGTTGGTACTTTTGTCTATCCTGGCCATTCTTTCTGGGGTGAGATGGAATCTTAGTGCAGTTTTAATTTGCATTTCTCTAATGACTAATGATGATGAACATTTTTTCATGCATCTATTTGCCCTTTGTATTTCTTCATCTAAGAACTGTGTATTCATTTCAGATGCCCATTTTTGGACTGGTTCTTTGAATTTCGAGGGTCTGATTATTTTTAATTCTTTATAAGTTCTAGACAGAAGTGCTTTGTCTGAGGGACAATCCATTAAGATTTTTTCCCAATTTGTGGGTTTTCTTTTCACTGTGCTGGAAATCTCTTTCAACATGCAGAAACTCTTTATTAAGATATGGTCCCAGTTATTGATTCTGGGAAGTGTTTCCTGTGCTTTCCGGTTTGAGTCTTGTTGATGAATTCTCTACCTACAACTATATCTCTGAGATTTTTACCTACTTTGTCTTCCAATAGATTTAGTGTAGATTTAGTTTTAAGATTGAGATCTTTTATTCATTTAGATTTTAGTTTAGTACATGGTGATAGGCATGGTCTAGTTTTAGTCTTCTGCATATGGATAGCCAATTTTTCCAGCACCATTTGTTGAAGAGACTGTCATTCTTCCAGCGCACATGTTTGGCCCCTTTATGAAAGATAAGGTGGTTGAGTAGGTTTGTGGTTGTGGTTGTATCTTCCAATCTATTCCATTGATCTTCAGGTCTGTTTTTATTCCAGGACCTGTTGATTTTATTACTGTAGCTTTGTAGTATAATTTGAAATCAGGGATTGTGATGCCTCTTGCCTTTGATGCTTAGAATTGCCTTTGCTATTCTAGGTCTCTTCTGGTTGCAGATGAATTTTAGGAGTGATTTCTCTAGATCTATGTGGTATGTTAGTGGTGTTTTGATTGGGATTTCTTTGAATCTTTATAGTAATTTTGGGAAAATGGTCATTTTCACAATGTTTGTTCTTCCTATCCATGAACAGGGGATGTCTTTCCATTTTCTGAGCTCCTCTTTGATTTCCTTTTTCAGGGTATTATAATTTTCCTTGTATAGCTGTTTTACATCTTTCATGAGATTAATTCCTAAGTATTTCATTTTTTTGATGCTAGTGTGAAGGGTGTGGCTTCTCTTAATTCTCTCTCAGTATTTTTACTGTTACTGTATAGGAATGCTATTGATTTTTGAGTATTGACTTTGTATCTAGCTACATTGCTGAATTTATTTAATATATCTAGGAGTTTTTCAATGAAGTTTTGGGGCTCTTCTATGTAAAGTATCATGTCATCTGCAAATAATAATAATTTAACTTCCTCTTTTCCTATCTTTACTCCTTTTATTTCTCTCTCTTGTCTAAATGCTCTGGCTAGTATTTCCAGTACTATGTTGAATAGGAGTGGTGATAGGGGACATCCTTGTCTTGTGCCTGATTTTGAGGTAAAGGCTTTCAGTTTTGGGCCATTTAATATGATACTGGCTATAGGTTTGTCATAGATAGCCTTTATCGTATTGAGGTAAAGATCATCTATTCCAATTCTCTGTAAGGTTCTTATCATGAATGAGTGTTGGAACTTATCAAAAGCTTTTTTGGCATCTATAGAGATTATCATGTGGTTCTTACTTTTGGCTCTATTGATATGGTGGATTACATTTATTGTTTTACATATGCTGAACCATCGTGCATTCCTGGGATGAGTCCCACTTGGTCAGGGTGAATAATCTTCTTGGTGATTTGCTGTATCCTGTTTGCTAATATTTTATTGAGAATTTTTGCATCTATGCTCATTGGGGAGATTGGCCTATAGTTCGCTTTTTTAGTTGGGTCTTTCTCTGGTTTTCATACTACAGTAATGTTTGCTTCCAGGAATGACTTAGGAAGCAGTGCTTCCCTTTCAATATCAGTGAAGAGATTGAGGAGTGTCAGCATTAAGTCTTCTTTGTATTTCTTGTAGAATTCTGCAGTGAATTCATTTGGGCCTGGGCTCTTCTTTTTGGCAAGGACTTAATTACATTTTCAAGTTCATTAATAGAAATTGGGTATTCAGCAATTTTACATCTTCCTGATCCAACTTTGGTAGTTCATATGTCTCTAGGAATCTGTTTATTTCTTCAGTGTTATCGAACCTATGAGAGTAGAAGTTTTCAAAATAGGTGTTGATGAACTTCTGTGTTTCCACCGAGTCTGTAGTAATTTAACCTTTTTTGTTCCTTATTGCATGAATTGGAGTTTTTTCTTTCCTGTTTTTAATAAGGTTGGCCAGGGGCTGCTTATCAATTTTATTTATTCTTTCAAAGAACCAACACTTTGATTCACTGATCCCTTGCACTGGTTTCTTAGTCTCTATTGCATTAATTTCTGCTCTAATCCTTATAATTTCCACCCTTCTTTTGGCTTTTGGCTTGGCTTGCTCTTCTTTTCTAGATGTTTGAGTTGTAGCATCAGGTTGTTTATTTGTGTTCATTCTATCTTCATGATGTGGGAACTCAGTGCTATAAATTTTCCTCTGAGGACTGCTCATTGCATCCCACAAATTCCGGTAAGTTGTGTTTGTATTTTCATTTGCTTGTAGATATTGTTTAATTTCTTCTTTAATTTCCTCTATGACCCACTGATTGCTCAAGAGTGTATTACTCAGTTTCCATGTGTTCTTGAGGTTTTTGCAGTTGCATTTATCATTAATTTCTAATTTCATGGCACTTTGATCTGATACCATGCATGGGATAATTTCAATTCTTTTGCATTTACGTGAATATGTTCTGTGGGCTAGTATATGGTCAATTTTAGAGAATGTGCCATATACTGCTGAGAAGAATGTATAGTCTGATGTTGGTGGATGGGAAACTCTATATACATCTATCAAGTCCACTTGTTCACAGGTATGATTCAGTTCTGTTATTTCTTTGCTGATTTTCTGTCTAGTTGATCTGTCCCTCTGTATAAATGGCATGTTAAAATCCCCTGTTATACTTGTGTTATTGCTTATTTAAACTTTTCATTTCTGTTAATATTTGTTTTGTATAGCTGGGTTCCCTGGAATTTGGTGCGTATATATTTAAGATTGTTATCTCTTCCTTTTAAAGTTTTCCCCTAACTAGTATGTACTGACCTTCTTTATCTCTTTGGATCATTCCTGATTTGAAGTTCATATTGTCTGCAAACAGGATTGCTACTCTTGCTTTTTTTTGGTTTCCTGTTGTGTGTACTACTGTTTTCCATCCTTTGACTTTCAGTCTATGGGTTTCCTTTAGAGTATGATTGGTTTCTTGTAGACAGCATATGGTTGGATATTGTTTCTTGATCCATTCTGCCATTCTGTTTCTTTCGATTGGTGAGTTGAGGCCATTTATATTTATGATTATAGTTGTTATATATTGATTTATTGTTGACATGTTATCTTTGTGCTATTGTATCTTTAGCATTCCATTCTATTTAGTTGTCTGCCTTGCTTGGTGGTTTTATCCTATTTGTATCTAGAATGTCTTTCAGTATTCCTTGTAGGGTTGGTTTGGTGTTCATGAAGTTCTTCAGCTGTTCTTTGTCATGGAAGTATCTTATTTCTCCATCCATTTTGAGGGACAGTTTTGAAGGGTACGTAGTCTGGATTGGAAGTGGTTTTCCTTTAGGATCTGAAATATTTCACTCCGTGCTCTTCTTGACTTCATTGTTTGTGTTGAGAAGTCTGCTGTGATTCTGAGAGGTTTTCCTTTATAGATGATCTGTCTTTTCTCTCTAACAGCTTTTAGCATTCTGTTCTTATGGTGGGTTTCTGGGATGTTGATTATTATGTGTCTGGGTGTAATTTTATTTTGGTTATGGCTATTTGGATTTCTATATGCTTCATTAATCCAAATGTCAGTTTCCATTCTCATGTTTGGGAAGTTTTCAGCTATTACTTCTGTAAATATCCTCTTGATATGATTTGGGCTGTCCCCTTCTTTTTCATTTATCCCTATTAATCTTATGTTATTTTTCTTTCCATCATCTTGCAGCTGTTGGATTATTTCCTGATTCTTTGTTATATTTAAAAGATCTTTCCTTTCCTGTTCTCTAGCTGTGTTCTTATCTTCAAGGTCTGAAATTCTATCTTCAGTTTCATTTTAGCTGTTTTACAGCTTTCAATAGAGTTTTTGTTTTCCTCTATATCTCTTTGAATCTGCTTTATGCATTCTCTTTGTTTCTTATAGTGTTCATTCAGAGATTCTATCTGTTTGCTTTGTTCCTCTAATATTTTAGCTGTCTTCACTAGATGTGTTCACTATTTCTTTCACTACTTTTATTATTTCTTCTTTTACCTAGTCAATTTTTTCTAATTTGAATTTCTCCATAGCTTCTCCTAGCTACTTCTTTATTTCAGTTGATCATTTCAGTCATTTCAGGTGTATGGCTTCTATTTTCTTCTATGTACATCTCTCCCAGCCTTTCTTGGGTTGGGCTGGTGATTTGAGCCTGCCTTTTGGTCTTTCCTTTTGTTGTTTTTCTTTATTTCCTTGCTTTGAGAGGTGTTCCAAAGCTTCCTCTGGGTGTGTCATAAATCGCCTCCTGCACCCTCAGCTACTGGAGCAGTCTCAGCTCCTCTGCAGGTACTTGGCTCCCTAAATTGAGAGGTGGAAACAGGGTGTGGTGAACTGGGGCCAGAGAAACCCCTGGGGCACAATCTGCTGTCCTAGAAGTGTGGATATGAACTCAGCAGCTGGCAGTGCTTGTTGGAAGCTGTCTTGCAGCCTGCCCAATGGAGCCCAGAGTCCTCGCGCAAGGTTCCTGCCTCCTGGACCGAAACCAGGCCACTGAACATGGTTGACTAAGGCCCTGCAATCTGCTGGACCCAGTCCAGCATCCCAGTAGCTGCCCAGAAACTCAAAAGCCAAAATGTAGGTCTTCAACTTTCCCCAAGTCCCTGGAACTCACCTGGGGCAAACTCAGCACCTCTGCAGATTCTTGGCTCTCTTAATTGAAATGCAGATGCTGGGCGTGGAGAACTGGGGCCAGCAGAGCCCCTGGGTCACAATCCTCTGTCCTGGGCGTGTGGATATGAACTCAGCAGCTGGCAGTTCTGGTCTCAAGATTGTCCCCAGGTCAGCCCAATTAAGCCCAGAGTCTCGTGCAAGGTCCTGCATCCTAGACTAAAACCAGGCTGCTGAACTTGGTTGACTGAGGCCTTGCAATCTGCTGAACCCAGTCCAGCATCCCAGTAGCTCAACAGAAACTCAAAAACGGGAATGTAGGTCCCCAACTTTCCCCAGGTCCCTGGAACTCACCTAGGTCCATTAATGTTTAAGTGAAGTCTTATATCCCTGTGTGGTTACTGCTCTACCAGGACAGAGAAATTTGATATAGAAAAATAATCTGAATACTTGTGTCAGCATCCTGAATATAGTTTACTAAATGAGACATATTGGTTCATGAGTATATAAAAAAAAATCAGTATCTCAGTGCAGGTGATACTCAATAATTATTCATTCAAATAAATTTGTATCCCTCACCTTTGAAACGTAAAACACTTTTTTAGTATTCAAAATCCCCAGGGTTTATAAGAAAAACTCTTTAAATAGAGGACTATAAAATTTTAAACTGTACTACTTTCCACTAAATATACACAATTGTAAGTTACAAACACTATAAGACCTAGTTTGGGGTAGGAGTAATTCAAAGAAGGCAATAAATAAATAAATAAATAAATAAATAAAATAACATAAAATAATGATTAAGACTTCACAAAGCTAAGATTTAAACAGAAGAGAAATGAAATGTCTTTAATAGTTACCTACATAAATGGTCCACAGGCTGAATTACATAAAGTTTGACAATTTTAAATGAAAATAAAAAATAGGAACTACATAATTTTATAAAATTTATATTTCTCAACATTGTTTCTAATGGTGAAGTTATGGAAGTTATATTCTGAGACCAAATAACCAAGAAGTTTTAAGTAACTTTTTCTGAGTAAGTCATTTTCTAAATACAACAGAGAAAATAAAATCAGCAAAAGGTAGTGCCCTATTTTTGATTTCGTTAGAGAGCTTATTCTGTAAAAATTCTAATAAAAATCTTTTTTCTGTTGTCCTTAGCAGGAGAGGGTCATATCATGGTAAATGGTATTACTAATCACAAAATCATGCAGTGGCCAACTCTGAGAAAAAAATCTTGGGTCCCTCTCTACTGTGGACTCCACTTTTGTAGATATCAAAAAGTACACAAGGTCCAGATATATTCATTTTGTGCTCAATTACTGAACTGATTTTTGGAGGCTAAAGTTAAACTGTTTACTGATACTATGTGGCAAAGGTCTGTGGAACACAGCCTATACTTTAGAGTTCCCCAAACTTTTGTGAAAGTACCAATTGCATTTGAGTTTGGCTCATCTGAAACAGATCATATGTTAATATTCATATTCATGTAACTTATCAAAGAAATGCTCTCTACAGACAATTAAGTACAGATGCTTTTTGACTTACAATGGATTTTTTTTTCTTGATAAACCTTTAATAGAAGTACGTATGTTTCAAGAATGTATTTGAGATAACAAACCTGCCAAACATCGCGTGTGCAACATAGCACTACGGAATATCTCAGGTCCTCTTCCTCATGATCTCGTGGCTGGCTCAAAGTTGAAGCTGTGTGCTGCTACCCAGAACCATGGCAGATTATTTTCTGTGAATAACTAGTCCAAAGAAGGTGCAAATTTAAAACCCTAAGGCTGTTTTCCACTGAATGTGGATTGCTGTTTTACCATCATATTGTGAAAATAAAAATATTAATCACACCATCATAGGTCTGAGTCCATTTGTAATTTCAGACAAAGTATCAGTATCCATCCCATTGTGGTCCCATGGGGAAATCTAAAGCATGATTTCACTTCTTAGTTTGGGCCAGTTGTAAGAGGGGTGAGGAGGGGACGGAGAAACAGAAACTCTGACCACCAGGCATTTCTTGTTGCCACTTCATTCTCTTTGTATTTGGAAAAGGTGACTCCCCTAGCTTCAGTTCAACCACAAAAGCAAAGAAAAGCCACCTTGAATCCTACAGATGGACACTCAGAAGCAGGGACGTTTCAACAGTGACTTCTCCATTTTCAACAAAGATTAGTGATATCAAACGCTTCTGCTGGGTAGAGAAAAAGAATTTTGCAGCAGTCTACTTACTGACTGCTCTTTGAAGACAACTGGGTCTTAACTGTTTTTATCCCAAGTGCCTGGTACAGTACAAGATATGTAGTAAATGCTTAGTAAACATAGGTGGACTAATTGAAAATCAGACACACAAGTCTCTAAGGACATAGTTAATGAAGCTTCTCAATTTATCTAATTTACACATCAAAAACCTTTGAACCAAAGCATTTTGCTTGTACTATACCTTCTGCCATGAAATTCTCACCTCAGATTTTAATATTTAATCACACAAAAATGAATGCAGGGAGTTTTCTTCTTGCTACATGCTCATGTATCTCTGCTGTGCTTGCCCTTCCTGTGGATTTCAAAGTTGTTATGCTCAGCAGTGACAAAGGTGCAGAAGAATTTCATGAAAATATTTTGTATTTTCAAGTTATAAACTCAATATCCAAGAGAAGAAAAGAAGAAAAGAGAAAAAACTGTCATTCTTTCATACTGATTTTTAATGTAACAAAGCAGTTTCTTACTGTTATTTTTGCTTTCTTATACATAGATAAAAGTTTTGAGAAAAATAAAATTAACTGATAGCTCAATAGATACCAATGTTTGCTAATAAAGTGTGATGTGCAATTTACGTTTACCAAATAATGAAAGGATATTAGAGTTTCAAAAATAAATGTAGGGACATATTTTACTTCTGTGAGTCTTCCTTTATCTTTTTAAAATTATCAATTGACTCCTTTCTTTTTCCTCTTTTTTTTCTCACTTCAAATAGAATTTGTATTGTTTATAAATAAAATGACAGGTGTATAAAGCATAGCAGAAGCCATCATTGTGCAACATATTAAGCCTCACATCTTGTTTTTAGACTTTTAAATGACATTTTAAAATATTGGTAAAAAACAAAGCGATATTTTTTTCTCTAATTTGTTTTGCTTTTTTTTTTTAGATTTTGAGGGTTCTGTTTATATGTTTTATGTTTAGGTGGGAAGAACCAGGATTATAATGCTGTGAAATTGAATATTGATTGTTTTCCTTGTTTTGTGGGTGACTTGATTCCTTCAATATAATTTTAAATTTACAGATCGACTGAATTTTTAATTTACATTTTTTCCTAAATCCTTGATAATTAATAATGTAGCATTTGATTTTTTAAAAAGTTGTCTATGAATGAACAATATATGTCATAATTGGAATGTATGACATTGATGTCATATTAGTGGTTTATTTATTTAAAATATTTGGCATAGACCTTGGAAGAGCAGATAACTTTTACTCAAAAGATATCTATAGAGCCAGACATGGTGGCACATTGCTGTAATCCTGGCACTTAGGAGGTTGAAGCAGGAGGATCGCTGTTGAGTTCTAGACCAGCCTGGGTTACAAAGTGAGCTCAAGATCAGCTTGAACTGCACAGGAAGACCCTGTCTCAAAAGGACAAAAAAATTCATAAATTATTTCAGTAAAAGATTTTAATGTCAAATTTAAATTGTTTAGTATTTTTAGATATTTTCAGGTATAACCTACAACAAGATTTGAAGAGTAATGTATTTATTGCCTTGAATTAATTTTGGTGATTGATACAGTTCCCTTTATATTTGTAAATGAAGCCTTATCTGGATTATTTCTTGGTATGATATCATGATTGTATTTCTAATTACCGTTTAGAATATGTAATGGTTTGGAGCAAATGAGATGATAATGATTAAGTTCTCTGTGATGTGGTTTCCTACTATCTAGTACTTGGACCAGTGATGACATCTCCACTACTGATCTTTTCCATTATTGTGTCTGCATTGCCCTCTTAGACTATAACAATGTCCCTCTTGTATTTTTTATTTTCAGCAGCTAGTAGAGTCAGAATTCCACATTCCACAAGTAGTATGTCTCAATACATATCAGCACACACAGAAGTACACTTCAATTTTACAAGGAAGTTTCATGCGTCTATTCATTTTCTGAGGTGCAAAGAAACTTATATGTTTTAATGGTATGTTAGACACATGGCTTAATAACAAAGCACAATTTTCATTACTGATCCAAATGCATGCTTATTGTGGTAAGATTTCCAAATAGTTTTTGCATTTATCAAACTACATCCACTGTTATTCATTTAGATTATGATACTTGTAAAATCAGTTTGCTTACTTTTAAACCTACAGATTATTTCACAATTTTAACAGAAAGAAAATAGTTAAAAATGTGACACAGTTAATTGCTAACAATAAAAATTCATTTGGAAATATTTCAGTGATACTTGTTATGGAAAAATGTACCTACAGTTCCTAGCAGGAAAATTTTTAAAATATAGTTCTTATGCAAAGGTATGAACTTAATTAGTCTCATTAAAACCTTCTCTAATTGGTCTCACTGCCTACACATCTTCTGTCAATAAAAATTCATTAATTTTTAATCCATGATCAAGGTATAAACATATTCAACTTCTGTCCAGTACATTTTCTCTATATTGAGTTAAATTTTAATTACATATGTATTATACTAATTATCTGTGACTCTATAAATTATTCTTTTCAGGGATTTATTTTTAAACAAATTTAATTTAATATTAATTAAATATCCCTGAGATACTATATTGCAATTTTCTCAGCCTTTACATTGAACTATTTCCCTAGCCATTTCTTTTCTTATTTTTTATTTTAAAACAAGGCCTTGCTAAATTGTCCATGCTAGTCTCAAACTTGTAATGCTCCTGATGCATGCTGGTATTACAGATTCATGCCATCAGTCAGATACATTTATATTCTTAAAACTGTTTTATTTGGATCATACAAATTATGATTTCAGTATAGTCGATAATACGTTGATGTGAAGAAACATATATACATCTCAATTTCATTTAGTGACTAATATTAAGATTAAGATTTTAAATTCAGAAGTATTCAGAATCTAGAAGAGGATAATTCAATAATCTATGAGAAAAATGGATGGGCAATATTTTTTTTTATAGGTACCAGGGATCAAACTCACTACCACATGCTTGCAAGGCAGGAGCTTTATGCTGCTGAGCTAAATCCCCAGCTCTGGATGGACAAATTTTGACTTAAAGGAAACAAATATTTTTGCAATTGATCGATAGACTCTGTCCATTTATATTTGTATGCTGCACAGTTGACCTATATGTGATTAATATATTAAATAATTGGATCAAAGAAAATTTCAAATTCACTTTGTCAGTCTTCTTTCATCTCTCCCTTTATTAAGAGAACAAAGAGAAACCCTTTTTTATTTAGAGAAAAAAGCAAAACAGAAAAAAGAGTAGAAATAATACAGAATTTCGAAAAAACAGCAAGAAATCACTAGTTCATAAATTACATGTTGTTATCTTAGAAGTACTTGCTCAAGTCACAAAATCAAAGCATAAAAAGTGGACAATCAAACAATGACAGTACAAACCTTTCTGTTTGATGAACTAACCAAAACTTAGTAGTATGGTTATCTATCTTGCACACTTTAACATACATACAGTTATATCCTTTAGAGCACTTTCAGGGAAACACTGTTAACAAAATGTTGTTTTCAGTGTGCTAGAGTATGTGTTCACTGTCTACTACTGAATCTTACAGAGTTTAGAATCTCCACCTTGACCAGGGTAGTGCATAACAAAAAGTAAAGATATCACATATAATTTGAACAACTGAAGCATCAAAAACTTATTTTTCAAGCAAATATATGTATCTTAGAAGAGTATCATTTTATTTCCTTTAGACGGGTGAATAAGAACAGAACTTGCAAGTGGGCAGTTTATTTCAAAGATGAATTCCGTGTACTTAACCGATAGTGTCTCTTTTTGAAAAGGAAAACACACACACACACACAAACACACACAGAGCCAAGGATCCAGTTGAAGGGTAGAACATTTTCTGTCCAATTAGAAATGGGGACTTTTCCTGCATATACCCAAGACAAAAGTTCACCAGGATCATTAGGGTTTACAGGTTCTGAAGACCTGAGTTTTCATGTAGAAAACTCACAGATACATTTCAGGTTGTTGTTTGTTTCCATGTTAAATGAGTACTTTACACACAGCTGATGGAACAAAGAAATACGGTGCAGGGACTCAACCCACTTGCATCCATAGTCGTCGATGTGAAGTTGGTTAGTGATGGTGAAACTTTTAGCTTTCTCAGTGATACTCACAAGATCCAACAGCCCACTGCAGTGCCTGTGCCACAGTTCACCACCGCTGCTCTTGGTGCTTGGGATGCCTAAATAAATAATGCAGAAAAAAGTCTTTGACAGGAAGCCTTTGTAGAACCTCTTCTCCAGTAACATTAAAATGTTCAAGTAGAGTTAGACGAAAACTTGGTTAAATAAAGTTGTGAATTATTTGTTTAAACTTTCATTTTGTGAATCAACCTGTAGCATTTCACAATAAACTTTTAATAAACGGCCTATATGTTTGTTATGGGAGTGCTTACATTCTGAGAAACACAAGAAACTGCACTGATGTTTAGTGATATTAAATAATAGCGCCAAGAAATTTCTACTAATTCATTATAAAAATCTGCATAACCAGAACACAGCATGTGTGTGCAGATTATCATATTGTTCTTTAGAAAAACTAGTGTTAATGTCCCTAAAGCATAAATGAGAGTAGTATACTTTTTACATTTTTTTTTAACTGCAAAGATACATTTCATTTTTACTGATCTACAGGGAATTAAGTAACTGGCAGCACTGACAAAAGCATACTACATTTATTTACCATTTAACTTGTTCATATTTTTCATAGATTTCAGATTTCATAAAAGGACTATTATATCCAAACATTTGTTATGTTGAGATACAATATATTAGTTTAAATATTCAAAGTGATTATAATATCCACCATGCAAGTATAAGTTGTCTTTTTAGAATTAATTTTAATAGGTGATATATTTTAAAAATATTGATGTGATTATTAGAATTTAAAAAATCAAGTCTTCTTAGCATTTAGTGTTGCTTTTCTAAGATATTCATATAAGGCTCGACCAGTTTTTAAATTTACTAGGGCAAAATTAATACTGAAATAAAATTTGGAGTAGCTAATTTCAACGTTGTGCTCTAATATTAACATTGAAAAAAATCACCTAATCGAAATACTGTATGAGATTTTGAAATATTGACTGCATTCAGTGCACCCTTGAAGATGTAATTCAGGCTTCAGCTAGTCAGAGGGAAAAGGACATTTATTTATATTATTTGGAGTAACCTGCTGCTTTCCATGGTAAAAATTCTTCCTAGAGAAGATGAAAAAAAAACTTCTTTTTAATTTTTTTTTATTTTAAAGAGAATAAAACAAAAGAGGGCAGAACAGAATAGGACAGCATAGGCAACACAGTACGTTACATTAAGACAACCAGGCATTAACAGTAGCTATCACAATATCTCTTTTTCTGCTATAGTTGAGCATAGTTCCAAATACAATAATATCAAACATAACAAAATAGTATAAAACCATTTCAAAGAGTGAAAGAATTACAGGGCATTCTGAACCGAATAACAGGGAATGATCAATGGGTACTATAATATCTCATTTTTGATAAAAAAATTTTGTTTATACTATCACACAGATTCAAATCCCAATAAGACACAATGTGGTAGATAGAACCAATGGTAGTAGAAGAATAGAAGCATGGTAGGACTTCTAAGAAGGATGATATTAATTCAGCAATAGCTGTCATAATGTTTTGTTTTCTTCAAAACAGCTGTTCATACAATCACTCATGATATAGTCAAACAAAACAGGATAAAACCATTCCAACTGATGAATGAAAACATTGAAAGGCTTCAAAGCTATGAGATGGGGACTCATGCTTACCATAAAATCTTATGTACTCTTATCAACCCTCATACTAGGGAGACTATATGGTATTTACACATGTGAGTCTGGTTTATTTCACTTATGAGTATGGTCTCAAGTCATGTCCACTTATATATAAATTTCTCAATGTGATCATTCTTTATAGCTGAGTAGTACTCCATTGTATAAAAATGCCACAACTTTTTTATCCATTTCTCAGTTGATGGGCACTTAGGTTGTTTCCAAGATCTGGCAATTACAAATTGTGCTGCAATAAACATGGGTGCACATATATCACTGTGGTATGATGTTTTCAGATCTTCTGGGAATATGCCTAGAAGTGGAATAGCTGGGTCAAAAGGGACCTCCAAACCCAGCTTTTTGAGGAATCTCCAGAATGACCTCCACAGTAGTTGCACCAGGCTACACTCCCACCAACAGTGCAGAAGAGTTCCTTTTTCCCCATAGCCTCTCCAGCACTTGTTGTTGGTAGTTTTATATATCCTGGCCATTCTTTCTGGGGTGAGATGGAATTTCAGTGTGGTTTTAATTTGCATTTCTCTAATGACTAATATTGATGAATATTTTTTCATGTATTTATGTGCTATTTGTATTTATTCATCCAAGAACTGTGTATTCATTTCAGATGCCCATTTTTGGATTGGGTCTTTGAATTTTGAGGGTCTGATTTTTTTTTAATTCTTTATAAGTCTAGACAGAAGTGCTTTGTCTGAGGGACAGTCCATTAAGGTTTTTTCCCAATTTGTGGGTTTTCTTTTCACTCTGGTGGAAATCTCTTTCAGCATGCAGAAACTATTTAATAAGATATGGTCCCAGTTATTGATTCTGGGAAGTTTTTCCTGTGCGGTTTGATTCTTGTTCATCAATTCTCTACCTACCCCTATATCTTCGAGGTTTTTACCTAATTTGTCTTCCAACAGATTTAGTGTTTCTGTTTTAAGATTTAGATCTTTGATCCATTTAGATTTTAGTTTAGTACATGGTGATAGGCATGGGTCTAGCTTTAGTCTTCGGAATATGGATACCCAATTTTTCCAGCACCATTTGTTGAAGAGACTGTCATTCTTCCAGGGAACATTTTTGGCCTCTTTATGGAAGATAAGGTGGTTGAGTGGGTTTTTGGTTGTGGTTGTATCTTTCAATCTATTCCATTGATCTTCAGGTCTGTTTTTATTCCAGTATCATGTGTATTTTATTACTGTAGCTTTGTAGTATAATTTCAAATCAGGGATTGTGATGCCTTCTGCCTTGCCTTTGCTGCTTAGAATTACCTTTGCTATTCTAGGTGTTCTGGTTGCAGATGAATTTTAGGAGTGATTTCTCTAGATCTATGAGTTATGTTAGTGGTATTTTGATTGGGATTGCATTGAATCTGTATAGTAATTTTGGGAGAATGGTCATTTTCACAATGTTTGTTCTTTCTATCCATGAACAGGGGATGTCTTTCCATTTTTTGAGGTCCTCTTCGATTTCCTTTTTCAGGGTATTATAATTTTCCTTGTATAGCTGTTTTACATCCTTCGTGAGATTAAATCCTAAGTATTTCATTTTTTTGGATGCTAGTGTGAAGGGTGTGGCTTCTCTTACTTCTCTCTCAGTATGTTTGTTGTTAGTGTATAGGAATGCTATTGATTTTTGAGTATTGACTTTGTACCTAGCTACATTGCTGAATTTATTTATTATATCTAGGAGTTTTTCAATGGAGTTTTGGGGGTCTTCTATGTAAAGTATCATGTCATCTGCAAATAATGATAATTTGACATCCTCTTTTATTATCTTTATCCTTTTTATTTCTTTCTCTTGTCTAACTGCTCTGACTAGTATTTCTAGTACTATGTTGAATAGGAGCGGTGACGGGGGACATCCTTGTCTTGTACCTGATTTTAAGATAAAGGCTTTCAGTTTGGGGCCATTTAGTATGATACTGACTGTAGGTTTGTCATAGATGGCCTTTATCATATTGAGGTAAAGACCATCTATTCCAATTCTCTGTAAGTTTCTTATCATGAGTGAGTGTTGGACCTTATCAAACCTTTTTGCACATATATAGAGATGATCATGTGGTTCTTGCTTTTGGCTCTATTGATATGGTGGATTACATTTATTGCTTTGCATATGTTGAGCCATCCCTGCATTCCTGGGATGAATCCCACTTGCTCGGGGTGAATAATCTTCTTGATGATTTGCTGTATCTTGTTTGCTAATATTTTACTGAGAATTTTTGCATCTTTGCTCACTGGGGACATTGGCCTGTAGTTCTCTTTTTTAGTTGGGTCTTTCTATGGTTTTGGTACTAGAGTAATATTTGCTTCCAGGAATGAGTTAGGAAGAATTGCTTCCCTTTCAATTTCATTGAAGAGTTTGAGGAGTGTCGGCATTAAGTCTTCTTTGTATTTCTTGTAGAATTCTGCAGTGAATCCATCTGGGCCTTGGCTCTTCTTTGTTGGCAAGGACGTAATTATATTTTAAATTTCAGTAATAGAAATTGGGTTATTCATCAGTTTTACATCTTCCTGATCCAGCTTTCATAGTTCATATGTATCTAGGAATCTGTCTATTTTTTCAGTGTTATAGAATCTATGAGAGTAGAGGTTTTTGAAATAGGTGTTGATGATCTTCTGTATGTCCACTGAGTTGTGGTATTTTCACCTTTTTCATTCCTTATTGCATGAATTGGAGTTTTTTTCTTTCCTTTTTTAAATAAGGTTGGCCAGGGGGTTATTAATTCTATCTATTCTTTCAAAGAACCAACACTTTGATTCATTGATCCTTTGTACTGTTTTCTTAGTATCTATTGCATTAATTTTTGCTCTAATCCTTAAAATTTCCTCCCTTCTTTTGGCTTTGGACTTACCTTGCTCTTGTTTTTCTAGATGTTTTAGTTGTAGCATCAGGTTGTTTATTTGTGTTCATTCTATCTTCCTGATGTGGGAACTCAATGTAATAAATTTTCCTTTGAGGACTGCTTTCATTGCATCCCACAAATTCTGGTAAGTTGTGTTTGCATTTTCATTTGCTTGTAGATATTGTTTAATTTCTTCTTTAATTTCCTCTGTGACCCACTAATTGCTCAAGAGTGTATTACTCAGTTTCCATGTGTTTGTGAGGTTTTTGCAGTTGCTGTTATCGTTAATTTCTACTTTCATGGCACTTTGATCTGATAACATGCATGGGATAATTTCAATTCTTTTGCATTTACTTAAATATGTTCTGTGGGCTAGTATATGTCCCATGTACTGCTGAGAAGAATGTATATTCTGATGTTGTTGGATGGAAAGCTCTATATACATCTATCAAGTCCATTTGTTCACAGTTATGATTCAGTTCTGTTATTTCTTTTCTGATTTTCTGTCTCGTTGATCTGTCCCTCTGTGTCAATGGTGTGTTAAAATCTCCTGCTATAATTGTGTTATTGCTTATTTGACTTTTCTATTAATATTTGCTTTGTATAGCTGGGTGTTCTGGAATTTGGTGCATATATATTTAAGATTGTTATCTCTTCCTCTTGAAGTTTTCCCCTGACTAGTATGTACTGACCTTCTTTATCTCTTTGGATCATTCTTGGTAAGAAGTTCACATTGTCTGCAAACAGGATTGCTACTCCTGCTTTTTTTTGTTTCCTATTGTGTGAAGTACTGTTTTCCATCCTTTGACTTTCAGTCTATGGTTTTCCTTTTGGGTAAGATGGGTTTCTTGTAGACAGCATATGGTTGGATGTTGTTCCTTGATCCTTTCTGCCAGCCTGTTTCTTTTGATTGGTGAGTTGAGGGCATTTGCATTAATGGTTATAATTGTTATATATTGGTTTATTTTTGACATGTTATCTTTCTGCTGTTAGATCTTTAGCTTTCCATTCTATTTAATTGTCTGCCTTGCGTGGTGGTTTTATCCTATGTGAATCTTTCAGTATTCTGTGTAAGGTTTGTTTGGTGTTCATGAAGTTTTTCAGCTGTTCTTTTTTGTGGAAGTATCTTATTTCTCCATCCTTTTTGAAGGACAGTTTTGCAGTGTACATTATTTTGGGTTGGAAGTGGTTTTCCTTTAGGAACTGAAATACTTCACTCCATGCTCTTCTTGACTTCATTGTTTGTCTTGAGAAGGCTGCTGTGATTCTGATAGGTTTTCCTTTATAGGTGATCTGTCTTTTCTCTCTAGCAGCTTTTAGTATTCTGTTCTTATGGTGGGTTTCTGTGATGGTGATTATTATGTGTCTGGGTGTAGTTTTATTTTGTTATGGCTATTTGGAGTTCTATGTGCTTCACTAGTCCAAATGTCAGTTTCCCCTCTCATGTTTGGAGAGTTTTCAGGTATTACTTCTGCAAATATCCTCTTGATATCATTGTGCTGTCCCCTTCTTTTTCATTTATCCCTATTAAACTTATGTTATTTTTCTTTGCATCATCTTGCAGCTGTTGGATTGTTGTTTCTTGATTCTTTGTCATTTTGAAAATATCCTTCCTTTCCTGTTCACTAGCTGTGATCTTATCTTCAAGGTCTAAAATTCTAACTTCAGTTTCATTGAGGTGCTTTTTATAGCTTTCAATAGAATTTTTGATTTCCTATATATCTGTTTGTATCTGCTTTATGCATTGTGCTTGTTTCTTATAGTGTTCATTCAGAGATTCTATCTGTTTGCTTTGTTCTGCTAATTTTTTAGCTGTGTCTTCATTAGATGTGTTCACTATTTCTTTCACTACTTTTATCATTTCTTCTTTTACCTGGGCAATTATTTCTAATTTGAATTTCTCCATAGTTTCCCCTAGTTGCTTCTTTATTTCAGTTGATATCATTTCAGTCATTTCAGGTGTACGGCTTCTATTTTCTCCTCTGTACATCTCTCCCAGGCTTTCTTGGGATGGGCTGGTGATTTGAGCCTGCCTTTTGGTCTTTCCTTTTGTCATTTTTCTTTTTTTCCTTGTTTTGAGTGGTGTCCTAAAGCTTCCTCTGGGTGTGTTGCAAATCTCCTCCTGCACCCTCAGCTATTGGAGAAGTCCCAGCTCCTCTGCAGGTACTTGGCCCCCTAAATTGAGATGCAGAAGCTGGGCATGGGAAACTGAGCCCAGCAGAGCTCCTGGGGCACAATCCCCTGTCCTAGGAGTGTGGATATGAACTCTGCAGCAGGCAGTGCTGGTCGCAAGCCATCCCCAGGCCAGCCCTGTTGAGCCCAGAGTCCTTGACCAAGGTTCCTGCCTCCTGGACTGAAATAAGACTGCTGATCATGGTTGACTGAGGCCCTGCAATCTCTTGGACCCAGTCCAGCCTCCCAATAGCTCCCCAGGAACTGAAAAGCTGGAATGTAGGTCTCCAACTCTCCCCAGGTCCCTGGAACTCACCTCAGGCAACCTCCACCTCTTGTAGACTCCTGTCTCTCTTAATTGAGATGCAGAAGCTGGGCATGGAGAACTGGGCCCGACAGAGCCCCCGAGGCACAATCCCCTGTCATAGGGGTGTGGATATGAACTCAGCAGCTGGCAGTGCTGGTCGTAAGCTGTCCCCAGGCCCAAAAAAATCTTCTATAGGATGTGGATTTCAGTATTGTGTGGACATTTTCCCCTTGCCTGGAGTGTATTCTACAGCACTTGGATCTGCAGGTATGTCACAGACTTGAACTTATAGGATGAGTGCAGGAGGTACTGCATGACTTCTGAAGCCAGATCGTAAACATCAATGGAGTGTCTAGGTCATTTGCTCAGATACAGTTTGCGGGACCTAAACTCTTATGTTTATTGTGATGGGAGAAACAATACCAGCCCCAAGAATACCATCTGAGGAAGCCTAAACTGGATCATAGGGAAAGACCACATGGAGTAGAAGGACACTCTAAGAGAAAAAGGCAAAAATAGAGACAGAGCTGCTGTGCTGCCTGGTGACATAACCTATGTTCCTACCCGCCTGTCTCAGCTTTCCATGTTGTCTGAAGGTAATCTTGTTAGAGACTTTGTGCCAAGACCATCCCATCCTTTCTGAATTCCTGACCAGGGAAATAGTGAGAGATTATATGCTTGCAGTCATTTTTGCTATTTTAGGAAAATGAACACTTCTTGAGGATAACCATCAAAATTTTACATTTTTAAATCATTATATCTGGTGAGTCTTCTTAGGAAATCCAGAAGCCTGAAGAATAAATCAGTGCATGAAAACTAATTATGATTCTTTTCATGAATCACTCTAGATAATTAATTTTTCAAATTGTTGCTAGATGGTTTAATCTTATGGAAATCTCATGAGAATATCAGAATTTTATATTTAAAGTGTGCCAAAATTATTATAAAAACATACATAGCAATTATTGGGGAAGAAGATTAAGACATATTAATCAACTGCTGTATGCAAAACATTTATTTTACTTGATAATAACAACACATCATTTTTTTTCTCTGAATTGTGTATAGAGCATTAAAAATCACTCACTTCCAAGTGTCTTTTGATTTCCCAAGCCTTTCTTGTCTGCACGTTTTGGAAATGGTCAGGTATCTTGTGAAATATAACCAAGACACCCTGGCATCCTTTTTCTTTTTAGATAATCCAAACTATTCCCCATTCCTTATTTCCTTCAACTCTAATTTTTATTCCTCATTTGCAAGAAATGTACAAAATGCCAGTGGACTTCACTTAATTTTCTTTGGTATAGACACACCATCAAAACTCAGTAGTTTAAAATGGTAGCCATGAGTTTCACATTTCAGTCTATTGGTAGTTTTGCTGATATAAATAATTACCATTTGTCACCTGGGTTTGTTCATCAGTTTCCAAGCATATGAGCAGTGAGTCATCTATTAGAGCTTCATTCGTGGGCCAGTAAGAGCTGTGTGCTCCTTTGGAACCAAGAAAAGATGATGTATCTATCCATAATTTCTGTCTGAGTACAATAATATACATGAGAAGCGCATATTTTGAGGCCCAGGTCATAACTGGAATTTTTCTTTTGTGGTTTTTTTATTGCAACTAGCAGCTCATGAAACCAATCCATAGTCACTGGGGAGGGGCTAGATTGTCAGTAAAAGGAAATTTAAAGCTATATTTCAAATGAGTACCAGTAAGAGATTGAAAAAAGCCATACTCAAATATATATGGTTTATTACTTCTTTTGGGACACAATGGCTGAGTTAAATAATTGCAACAGAATTGTAAAATTGAAAAAATTACTTATGAGTGTTTATAGAAAAACTGTCCTGACTTTTGTTAAATGTAAATTCTAATAGGGCAGGGAATATCTTTAAACTGATGCATTCCAATGTGTAGAAAAATGAATGAATAGTTTTTGATGAATGGATTCATCAGCTTATTTTTATTATACACCATACAACTGAAAACAATAGAAAAACTTTAGACTATAATGAGCATACTTTATGAGAACAGTTTAGAGAAGGTGAGCATAAGCATGTTTGAAAACATTTTTAAGCCTATGTCGATTCTTTGTGGAAATAGGCAGCTTAACTATTGTTTTCTATCAGAGTTTCCCAACAAGATATTTTCTATAGATATGATGTGATATGAAATTACATATATATATAGAGAGAGAGAGAGAGACAGAGACAGAGACAGAGACAGAGACAGAGGGAAAGATAGAGTGAGAGTCTTAGTTACTTTTCTTGTTCCTAAGACAAGATAGCTAATACTTACAAGTTAGGAGGAGAAAGGTTTATTTAACTCACAGTTTTTAGAGGTTTAAGTTCATACTTGACTGACTCGAAGGCAAGGTGAAATGGCAGAGGAGAATCAGTCCATGGAAAATCAGGGTGGGCAGCAAACAGCAAGAAAGCAACAAGGGCAGCTTTTTTTTCTGCCCCTTTTATACATTATCTAGACTGCCCAGGATAGGGCAGGTACCAAACTAATCACTGGACTAATTTTTAGTAATAACACACTCTTAATCCCACTGTGTAATTACTCCACATTTTAGATCCAGCCACCTCTGCAGAAGCTCCACGTATGCCTACATAAGGCTTTGGGAGACATCTAGACAAAAGTCACACAAGTATGTTCATCTAATTTTTCTATTACTTCAATATAAAATAGATAGCATCAGTTTAAATTTCTTTAACTCATTAATTCTATTATCAGTATGATCATCTACTTACATATTATTACAATTTTTCCACATGTAGACACAATATGTCTTGAATTAATTTCTCACAACTAAGTGCAGGGTTTTTTCACATTTTCCATAATCCATGATGAATAACAGTAAACACTAAATTAAATAGTGTTCTTCAAGTATTTGATTTTTATATATTACAAATTTTACTATGTGAACCATGATCTTAAACTTGCTTAATATCTATATTTATTTGTAGAATACTACATTTATTATTTTCTGAAATGCTAAAAGTATTCATATATATATATACATACACATACACATATACATATATATATATATATATACATATATATATATATATATACATATATATATATATATATATGGAAAGCCATTAGAAGTCTTTCAGAAAGAGAACTCAAATGTCCAAGCCTTGCTTCATTACCCAAGGTATAAATACTACATCTGTGTCTTTATTACTCTGCTTTATTCCTGGAAATATGAGAAAGTACTTTCAATAGATGAATCCCAGTGTACATCTGAAAAATATTCCAACTTCCGAGAGGAAATATTGTTTTAAATAGTTAGAGGAATGATTCAATGTCACGGCTTATGGAATCAAGAGTAGTTTTAATTTCACCATAGGGTATATAATAGTAATTAATTTATTCTTCTGTTCAGTATGATTTTTTTTTTTTTTTGGTACTGGGGCTCAAACTCATAACCTCGTGCTTGCCAGACAAGTGCTTATACTGCTGAGCTAAATCCCCTGCCCTCAATATGATTCTTAAATTTTAGTGTATGAAACTTTAGTGTGGGACTGTATGGAAACAAAGTTGGCTATCTTGCACTTCTTTCCATTAAGAAGCAGAAAAGATTTGCGGATGTCGGCAGCCAATGAGTTGCCAATGAATACTCTGTATTGTTTTTCTGAAGTGTATTTGTGATACTTACATACCTGGTTCTATAATACATACAGGCAAACATTTTACAGGTCAGTTTTTTTCTTTTTCTTTCATGTTTATTTTTTATAATTATGCATGGACAATATATTTGCATTTTTTGAGGTTTCTATATCATATCAGTTTTTAAATTTGAAAGCTTTTTTCTCCTTTAAACAATTTATAATATTGTTTAAATTGGTTCTCTTACTAAATGTCTATATTTTCTTAATCTTTTGAAAATTATTGTTTAAAAATTTCCTTCAATTGTAACATACTCTTGATGTGTATATAACATTATATTTTTCCCCTCAATACTGTTCCATTACCATCTTGGCTTCATGTGCTTCATTCATATACTCATTAATATTGTTAAATATGGTAACTATTTTGTACATGCATAGTTTCATTTTAAGTTATGTATGACCATCTGCATGTAAGTCATTTAAGTATATTTCAGAATCTATGATACCATGAGACATGCTCTATTTATTTAGTGTTATCCACTATCCTTAAAACTTATCTAATAAGTATTCAAAAGTATTTCAGATGTATGACAGTTTCAAAATTTTAGATAAAATTGTTAAATTATGGTTTGATTTTTAGGTTCAAATTGATAATCTTTACTTTCAAATTTTCTACTACATAGACTTTAGTTATTTGTTCAGAATTATGTCTCTTTTTTAAACATTATAATTGAAATATCTTTATTTCTGTTCTTCACAAAACACCATGAAAGATACAAATGAACACACTTTGCTCAGCCTGGTAGGCGGTTGCAGCCTTTATCTTCTTCATTGTCACCTAGTCCATTGTTTCCAAAGATTTGTTCAACATTTTCTCCTCAAAGTTAGTTTTTTTGAATATGCTAATAAAAAAAGCAAATCAGGTTCTGTCTAGCCACATACCATCTGTCCCACAGTATTCTCCCATGTTCATGTTCCTTGACTCTTGTATCTATTTAACTGTCATCTATGTGTATATCTGTAATATTTATAATTATCTTTTATCTTCAATGGCTATCATGGAACTCTAAGATTTTTCTTTCCGTGCTATCTGTGAAATTTTCCTAATAAATCTTACACATAGTAAACATTCTATAAATGGCTTTTGTTTGCACAATCTATTGTAATGTGGGGTGTCCATTAATATATTACTTGTATCCAGATAATGAACCTAATATTTATTAAGAATACTGGGGTTTTATTTTCATAATATTCTGTGAAAGATGTAGAATACTCTGTTCTCCTATTGCCATGAGTTCTCCTGGAGGAGCTTGTTGAACTTCTTTCCTGATATGAACTTGAAAGCTCTCATTGTCAGAGGCGCTCAGGACCTTGCTGTTGCTGAGAATGGCCACAGTTCGCTTTGGGGAGCTCTGGTCCTTACTTCTTAGGGTGAGCATTGCTTCCTGGCTCTGGAGGGGAAGCAATACAAAATAATTTGCTGTTTTGGGGGGCACAAATTATCTAATTAATTGAAATATGTATAGAAAATTAATGACTATGTTGAAAACTGTGATTATTAAATTTTGCACTGGAAGGCCAGGCATGGTGCACACACCTGAAGTCCCAGCATTCAGGAGGCTGAGTCAAGAGGACTGCTGCAAGGTTGAGGCCAGTCTGGGCTACAAAGTGATTTCAAGACAAACATGAATTACATAGTGAAACCATGTTTCACAAAGATGATGAATCAATCAATTATTTCAAATGTAACATTAGCCCAGCACTGCACAGTTTGAATTAAAGGAGAATAAATAGAGATCTGCAATGTTTATCTTCATCCTGTCCTTGGGTGAATGAACTTCTCAGTTTCCACTTTTGTTATAAGCCTGGCCACTTTCAACACAGATTACGATGGACACCCTTGTTTAAAACTCAGTTTTTGTTTGTATCTACAAACAGAATATTCTAGATTAATGGTGCACCTAACTACTGGAAATAGCATTCTTAGTAAAATGTAAGAAGTGCTTTAATTTTAGTTCTGGCAGGATTTGATTGCAGCAACCTATGTAGGAGATAAACATCTGAGTAGTGAGCTGGGACATTCAGGTCTTGCTCTTCAAAGTGTAAAATGAAAATCATAGAGACTCCTGGGCAATATTAAAGTTTTCACATTGTTGTAGACAGAGATTTCAAGGAGAACAATTACATACAGGACACATAATTTATAGTATTATTTATAATGGTCAGGACATGAAATACAAAGAAAGTGTAGGAAGTGTCCACATACTAAAGATGTAGAGAATGTACCCAAAGGCCTGGATCCTGTGGCAATGTCCCTCCTGAGTTCAGCTGAAGACCTGGAGCCCACAGCAACACCTCTCACAAGCTCAACTGGAGGCCTAGAGCCCACAACAAAGATTCATACAAGTCTGTTTCACAGATCTGTATTGGAAAGGCCCCAAGATTAGCGATGGAAGCTGGAAAGTCTATGCCAGCAGGATGAAGGATCTGTGTCAGCAGACTGAGGGTTCAGCACTGGAGCCAAGAAATAAAGCTCAAAATAAGGACTAAAGATCCCCTAAAAATTACCACAGTCATATCAGTGACAATGAAGTCCTAGGGTCCTCTGATGATGAGAACAACTGAGTTCATATCAGGAAACCAGCACAAGTTTCTCCTGGAGAGTGAGCATTGCACCATCTTCCCCTCTGGAGCCAGGAAGCAATGCTTAATGTGAAGACCAGAGCTCCCCCAAAGTGAACTGCAGCCATTCTCAGCAACAACAAGGTCCTGAGCGCCTCTGACAATGAGAACATTGAAGTTCGTAACAGGAAAGAAGTTCAACAAGCTCCTCCAGGAGAACTCGCAGCAATAGGAGAACTCGCAGCAATAGGAGAACTCGCAGCAATAGGAGAACCAACAACATCAAACAACAACACGGTGGAGAACCCACAATGCTAAATGCTTTCCAGTTCTCCTTTATATCTGGCAACAGTCCTCAGGTGGGCCATCCATGCTCAACACCACACTGATTCAGTTCAGCTGGTTCAATTTGACCACCAAACCTCTATCCACCCCACAAGTCTTTCATTGTTTCATGGGTCAAATATTTTATGAACTTTAACTGCATGTCAGACTATTCTTTACACTGAGGGTGTAGCCATAAATAACAAAAATTAAAGAAACCATCAGTTTTTCACATGATAACATTTACATTATAATGAGAAGAGAACAACTGATAAGGAGATAAATAAAGTGGGGGAGGACACAATTCAGCCTATGAAAGTTATAAAAATACTAATTTTTAAATCTCAGAAAATTAACTTTCAAGAAAGGGACTATGAGAGTAAGATGATTTTAAGAGTCATGAGGTAGACTAAACAGAAATGACATATTTAAAGTTGTTTCAGAAGTTTCTTCCAATACAAATCAAACCAAAGAAATACATAGAGACTTAATGTTGATTATGGTCTAGTGGTCCTGGAATTTGTACAATATGTCAAGATAACAGACAAAATAAACAATACAATGGATTTTTATGACTTTTTAAACTGAAAATTGGAGATGAGATTGGGAGTATTAGAGGAAAAATGGGAAGTATTGAGTCCAAAACATAGAGTTCTAGGATATCTTTATAATATCCTAAGTGACAAGAAGTTGCTGAGACCATTCCTGGTGGGTGGAAGTTGGACCTTCAGTGCTGACTGCAGAGAAGCTTTGCTGACACACATGCTGTATTAGGGCACCTTCAAGTCATTTGATTGTTAACATGTACAGTTGAGTACGGAAGTTAAACTGTATACTTATAAATAATTAGGCAAGTAATAGTGATTTCCATCATCACAGATTAAAGTCCAGGAAAATATATATTTGCAGATTTTTTTTCTGGTTTCTGCCAAATGGAAGATCATAGACATATAAGAAAAACAATGACTGCTCTGGAAAATGGGAATTTTGGATACAGAAGACACAATACATTTTGGTAGTTTCTATCATCTTCAGTTAATCAGATACTTTATAACTCAAATGAACTGAGAAAAAGTCATAGTTTTTCTGTGAATCCTGAAAGTTCTTGATTTTGTGGAAATATTACTTCTCAGTGTTCTTGGTTCTAGTAACTCTAAAAGATTTGTAAGTGTTTAACTCTTTTAAAAACCTTTCCTGCCCAAAATATATAGAACTAATTCTCTTTGACTATCTAAACCTTGACCAATAAGGCAACAGAACAGAAGTTAATAGAATCTAACTTAACAGAAATAAAACACATAGTGAAATGGAAGTAAGACAAATATTGTTTAACTTAAAGAAAAAGTATATTACTACTTTCCTGAAAACATTTTTTTTCATGACACAAAACTTTGATTCCTCTCCATAGATTTATATTTTTGCATTTACAATAATCACCTTTATTTTAGCACGTTTGAATCATTTTCTTTTATTTTCACTTACTTAGTTTTCAAGTGCTGCTATAGTAGAATATGAAAGATCAGGTGGCTTAGACAACAGAAATTTATTTTCTCACATTTCTCAGAGATTGAACTTCAAGATCAAGGTTTTAGGAGGGCTGGTTCCAAAAGAAAATTCTGGATATGAACTATTTCTCAAGAGTTTCTCCTTGGCTTGTAGACATGGCTTCTATGATTCTTCATACTGGTCAGACATTTTAACTGTCTGTGCTCAGACTGACTTTTTAAAAAATCATCGGTAACATTTGGTCATCACCTACACTTGCCTCCTTATTTTAATTTAATTATTTCTTATTTTCACTCACACATTAGAAACTTTGTCATATATCTATTCTGCAGCCATGAAACAGTTAAGGTTTGGGAATAATGTAACAGAAGAGAAAATATGGAATACATATGATTGAAGATGACATAATAATAGGAATTATCTCAATCAGATCAAAGATTAAAATAAATTCTAGCTTTGAAATCAGAAAATAATCTATTTTCTTAAATGGCAATTATATTTATATTGATAATTATATTTTGGGTCTATATTTTTAAAATTTATATTTTTACTTGGATTTTTTTCTTGTTGTTTTTGCCTTCCTATCTATGTATACATTTTGATATGTTAACAGAAATATTAAATAAAATAATAATATATAAACTGTGAACAATGCATTGGCAGAAGGGGTCTGAAATATATCTTTAATCTGTCAATTTTGAAATGCATGGGTACCAGAAATATGTTTGAGAAGAATGGATTTTTAAATTTTATACAGCTATTGGCTCTGAGAAGAATTTGGCACAGTGGATAGGAACTCAACACAAATCATAATTTGTATAGAAAAAAAGGAAGAGTGGGGAAAACCAAGAAGAATGTAAAGAAGAAAAAGAGACTTTGAAATTTAATGCTATGAGACAATAAGTATATGTATCTAGAATATTTTTGCTTTAATTCATAAATGAGAAACTGCTAAAATTGAAGCTTCCTAATCAACATGATAATTTGGAAAAAGCAGTAGATCCTTCATGAATTCTTTCAAGTTATTTCATATACTCTTTTCTTCAATAACCATAAAAGGCATTGGATCATATTAAAAGTTTTAGTCACATGATTCCCGATAAATTTGATTTAAATGAGTTGTTAAACCAATTACAATATATAATATATTTTCTTTATGCCCTGAATTTGTCTAGTCCCTGGAAGGCAAGAAATCTATTTCTCAGTTCTCCCTCTTGTCTGATTGACAGTTTTCTGAAGATAAAGTTTCTATAAGGAAAAATACTAGGTGACATATTAGGCAGCTTCACGTTACAGTAACAAATCCTTGACATGGGCTACTTATGAAAGAAAGTGAGCTTATTGTGACTCATGAGTTTAGAGATCAGGGACTTCTTTCACCATTTTTTTGTCTTTGGAGAGGGCAGTGCACCCTGTGTCCATGTATGGGAGCAAGTACACACATCTGGAGCCAGGAAGGGGAGAAAAGAAGGGTTTTCCATAACCCCTTTCAAAGCATGACTGAGGGGACTGAAGGAGATCACACTCCATCCCCCCTCTTAAAGATCCACGCATTCCAAATGCAAGCAGTGCTGTCCTGGGTGTGAAGTCATTAACAGATGAGCCTGGAGACCACTGCCCATATTTGAGCCAGAGCAGATGAGATTAATATAATAAGTGCTGTCCATTTGGGTGGACTTGATGTTAATATTTAATGAGTTTTTACAAAGTGTTTTCCAAGAGTTTTCAGTGAAAGGACACCTTAGCATCTCTTTTTTTCCCTCATGTTTTTAGATTTTATTTTCTAAAAAATAAAATAATCACAAATAATAATTAAATTATATGCACATTCATGTGTAATTCAACACTAAGTTTAAGGTGAGTAAAAATACGTACAAATACACATTGAAGCCAAATTTGTGTGTGTGTGTGTGTGTGTGTGTGTGTGTGTGTGTGTGTGATGGGAATCAAACTTAGGACTTTGTGTTTGTTAGGAAGGCATTGTGCCTGGTTCCTGAATCAAAATTTATAGATGAAATGAACCATGAATGAACCCTATTAATAACCAAACCAAACAAAACCAACACCTAGGTTTTGTTTGAGAGTTGGAAAAGTGATTATACAAGGCACATATAGTAACTTTCCATGATTTCAAATATTTTTATTATTCTGTATTGATATGATGCCCTGATATTTTCTTTCTACCATGCCTGAAGTCATAGATTGTGATTGGAGAGTTTTTTTCTTTTGTATATTGCTTTTTTCTGTGTTTCCAACTGCTTTGCCAACTCAAAAAGTAAATGTCAGCTTCAGTGCATGCTATAGAAAGGAGCAACCACGTGAAATAGAAGAGAAATAAAAATCCCTTTGCGAGATAATTATGAAATCATGTACAAACCTTTAAAGGTTAATGAGCTCTCTGGAGAAGATGAATGGCAGTCCCTGAATCTGTTGTCCGCCTATAATTTATTTTCAGCATAATCCTAGTGGTGAAGATTTAACATACTACGAGTAATATGGGCTGAACATTAACTATTGAAAGGGTAATCTTAGTAATGTGAGCTTTGTGATATTAAAAGAAACATCATTTAGGCAAGAGACAAAAAAGGAGAATTTACAATTTAGTGCCTTGAAAAACCAAAGCACAACTTCGTGGTCAGAAAATGAAGTGAATACTTGAAGAATGATCTTTCAGTTTATTCATCTCCATATCAGGCAAGAAAAGCTCTGTCTTTTTATTCCTTTCCACTTTCATGTGAATTTTAAAGTACACAATTAATGAGAGTTATCTGTAGTTTAAAGCTGTAATAATAAAAAGAAAAAATATGCAAAGAGAAAAATGTTTAGCAGAGGAAATTTGAAACACATTGATTTCACTAAAAGTAGAAAAATACAACATGAAATGGGACTGAAACAACCTTTCCCTACTTCATGTTTACTGGAACTTCCCAAGTAATACAAGACTACAAAGATGGCGGTAAGATTGTTTGCTGGCGTCAGTCAGTTTACATATTGGAGAATAAGATACAAGTAGTTAGTATATTGAATTTAGGAATTTAACCACGTCAATTTTAGTATAGTAAAGACAAATCTCTCAAAATGCTGTTGGTTTTGTGTATATATAAAGAAATTTCAATAAAAGTTGAAGATTTTTAGAGGACATTTACTGTGAGAAAGAGGAAAACTTACAGCACCTTGATTATCAAAAAATATTGTCCCGCCACCATTGCCTTTTCAGAAAGAAAAAATCTATAGGCCTCTTTTCTCTTTTAAGAGCACTTAACCATCTGATCTTTTCTGAATTCTGCATGTATTTAATTCTCAGTATGGTTCCTATCATAGTATTTTTATCTATCTAATGGCAATTTCTAGCCCACTGTTATTTTCATTGTAAGGATATTTAATTTCATTATAATGAAATATCCTTACATGTACATGTAAATATCCTTCAATGTAAGAATATTTAATTTTCTTTTACGAAATAATAATCATACTGCTCGTTATAATCTTTTGCATTACTTTTCACTTTGATTTTTACAATATTACAAGCGCTGCCAGTAAGAAGAATTTCAGTTTTGATCACTAATATGTGGAAAAAATTCAGTCACATATTCTAATAGCCTTTTTGATATAAATTAGTATAATGTGAACTGCACGAATATAAAGGATAGTATTTATGTAGTATTGGGTATTGAACCTGGAGTTTCCTGCATGCAAACAAGTACTCTAACACTGTGATACTCCCTCAGACCTTGAAGGATACAGTTAAATGAGTTTAAACGGTCATCCAAGAAATTCTTGCCAAGGCCAATATTCAGAAGATTCATCCTTAGTGTTTCTTCTAGCAGTTTATACAATTTTGTTTTAATTTATTTTAAATGGATTACTATGTGTAGTATGAAATAATCTAATTTAATTCTTTTGCATGTGAATGTCTGGTTTTCTTAATATCATTTGTTGAATACACTAACCTTTTTGTTTGTTTATGTGTGTGTGTGGTTTTTTTGGGGGGGTACTGGGAATTGAATTCATGACCTCACCCTTGATAGACCATACAGGACTTAATATAATCCTTTTATATGGGTGCTGTTGCTCTATGTTTAATTTTGGCCAGTATCATACTCTTCTAAATAGTGTAACTTTATAATATATTTTGAAATTAGGAATTTTGATGCTTCTACCTTTATTCTTGTAGCTCAAGATTGCTTGGATATTCATGGGCTCTTGTGGTTCCATGTAACATTGAGGACTTTTTGTGGATGGGGCAGTCCTGTGAAAAATTTCATTAATATTTTGATGCCACATCTGTACAGCTCCCTGTGTAGTATAAACATGCTAGCAGTATTTCTTTCTGTCCCTGAAAATGGGACATCTTTCCATTAAAGGTGTTTGTTTCCTTTCCCTTCAGAAGCGTTTTGTATGTTAAAGTGTACAAAAGTTTCACCTTCTTGATTAAACTCACTTCTAAGTATTTTATTCTTTCTGAGGTGATTATTAATTGTGATTGTTTTTTGATATGTTTTCTCAGATTACTTATTGTTAATTATCATAGAAATGCAGTTGAAATATGATAATAATCTTCCTTAAAGTTCGGTGTCCAAGAATCATGATCAGAAATAGCTCCTTATTAATCAACAATTAAAAAGAAACATTAGAGGTATTGAGTTTACAGAAAGGTTTATTTGCGGGCTTGTAAGTGGTTGGCTAGAAATACAGGCAATGTGTCAGCGTGGTGCTTTTTAGCTCTAATGGTTAACTGAAACTGCCCACTCACATCATGGCTAATAATTTGCTGTCATGAAAGTTTATTAATTTAAATGTTAATCACATCAAAAATATCTGTCTAGTTATATTTATACTAGTCTTTGACCATACAACTGGTGGTGGAACTTAGTCCAACTCCCATATAAAGTTAATCACTAGAGAGATCTGACTTTTATGCATGGCACTGCCATCCTTAGAAACACGAAATAAGTGAGGCAAATGTGATTCTGATGTGTTCTCTGAGAGTATTGAAATAAATAAATTGGCCAAATACTTGAATCAAATTTCTTTGTGAGTCAAAATACTTTATAAGTACCTTTTGTTTTTAAAGTTCCTGGAGTTGTCTTGGTTAGTTAGGTTATTTTGTTCTGTTTCTTGCCATCAATAAGTTTATTCACAGGTTTCCTTAAATTTGGCAAAGAACAAAGAAGTGAGTTATTAGAGCCTGCAAAACATCATTCTAAACCAATCCTTTTAAGAAGGTTATCTCAAAGAAAACAACAACTTTTCTCCTTAATAATTTCAACCTAATTTCAGAACAGAGATTTGAATTAATAATTGCTCATTTAGTATATGGAAAAATTCAGTGGTGCAGCTATTATGCTAATTAACTTTCATATATGATATACAACTTACAACCATTCAGCTAAGACACCAAGATCTGAAAACTTATAAATTTCATAAATATATTGATTTGATATACTTATAAATCAACTGTATGATTTCTTACACTAAAAAATGTTGAAGATCATTTGCAGCAGAACTTCTCAGATACTTAAAATACACAAAACTCTCCAGTAACCTAAGCATCATATTTATGATTTTATATCTGAACTTACATTTGAAAGAAGAGGATAGTCATTAATTGATTTTGTTCAACAGACTGGTACATGGCTCAATGTTCTCCATTCTTTCCAACACTTTACAGTCTTCTGAAAATGTAAATGCTATGAAAGTAGAAGCTCTTAATTGGTAACACATCACTGGGGAAAAATTCCTATGAATATGAACTATAGAAAAGAATCATATTCAGTGACAGAATGTAATGGTGGGGCTGGTATTAAAGACACTGGAGATAAAATCCAAGGTGCTTATTCTTGAGTCTCACTTTTCTCACATACAAAATGTGAAAAACGTAGTTGAAACATACAAAATGTGAAAAAGTAGTTGAAACATAGGTAAGTTATTAATGACTATTAGAATTTAACACATTATAGGGCTGGGAATTTAGCTCAGCAGCATAAGTGCCTGCCTTGCAAGTGAGAGGTCATGAGTTCAATCCCTGGTACCAAAAAACAAAACAAAACAAAAAAAGAATTTAACACATTACATGATATGTTACATGGAATATATGCTCATGTTCACAGATAAACTAGTATAGGATGAAAGATTCAGAATTTCATTCTGTGAAGAAAACCAGGTTATGACAACAAAATCTTTAATATAAATTCCTTCACCTTTCTACTGCATAATAAATAAGTTTATTGATATATTGTTAAATACCATGTGAGAGACTACAAGATTAAATAGGGAAAAACACAAAAAACATGTTACTTGGGTACATGATCAGAAAATGGAATATATTTTACAGTGTATAAAAAAAAGTCTATATAAGAAAGATACCCAGGGTTAGGAGAGAAGGAAAGATGAATAGGTGAAACACAGAAGATTTTTGGGCCAGTGAAAATGATCCATATAGCATTATAGTGGAGCAGTCACGTCATTATCCATTATCTAAATATATAATGTGCAATGCAAAGCACGACTGATACATGGCTCAATGTTCACTTAAACTATGTGCCTCAGATGGTCCAATGTGTCCATGGAGGCCCATCAAGAGCCAGCTAGCCAGGGAGCGTGGTACATGCCTGCAGTCCCCTACACGGGCGGCTGGAGCGGGAAGACTGTGAGTTTAAGCTCAGCCTGGGAAATTTATCAACCAAGTGAGACCCTGTCTTAAAATCAGTATTTAAATAATGCTAGGGATGTGGCTCATGGCAAAGGCCCTGGTTTCAAATGGCAGTACACAATGGGAGGCATGCAATGCAAAATACCCACAGTCGGGGAGATGGGGGGCATAAGGAGTATATGTGAATTTTCTGTACTTTACATTCAGTTTTTTGTATGAACTTAAAACTGCTCTAAAAAGTAAAGTTTATCATATTAAAAAATCAGTGAGGGGTATTTATATGTGCTAGTATGAAATATGATATTTATTTATAAGAAAATCTTCTATTAAAGAGTGCTTCCATTCATCAAAAATATATATATTTTAAATTTTTAGAGAACTTAAAAAACACATGTGATATACATCTCTAAGCTTAAAACTGTAGAAGATTTAGTACCCTAAGCAATTTGTCTTTAATATTCCTCATTGAATTTATAATGCACTGTGAATGTGGAAACATTTAGCTGACCTTATTTGCCCACATGAACTTCTGTTGTGTACTTGCACATTATTTTTGAAAATCCATCAACTGACATTATTGGTGAAGGAAATGGATTATTAACTTTTATTTAAATGTGATCACGAAGGAAATTAGGTAAAAGAAGAAGAAAGAAAGAAAGAATTAAAGAGAAAGAAAGAAAGAAGAAAGAAAGAAAGAAACAAAGAAACAAAGAAAGAAAGAGAGAGAAAGAAGAAAGAAAAGAAAGAAAAAAGAAAGGGAGAGAAAGAAAGGAGAAAGAAAAGAAAGAGAAAGAAAAAGAAAGAGACAGAGAAAGGAAAAGAAAGAAAGAAAGAAAGAAAGAAAGAAAGAAAGAAAGAAAGAAAGAAAGAAAATATATTATCACTAAATAACACCAAGTTTGCAAATATTGCTCTTAGAACTAAAAGAAGAGTTCTGGCCACAGAAAGTCCTGTGCATAATAGAAATATGATCAGATTTCCTGAAATCCCAGGGATGAATCTGTATGTGCGTGCACTTCCAAGTCGGAAAGTCAAATTTCCATTTGAGTGCTAAACTTTCTGCTTCTGTCAGGCACTTACTATCTTTAAAACTAGATTTAAAATATCAACTTTCCTCTCCAGCTTTTGTAAATCCTGCTGAGCAAAGCAAATTAAATAAAAATACATACTGTGCATACTATTGCAACTAGATTTTCCAAATATTTCATGTTAACATAGAATAGCAAGATAGGTAATGAAACGTTATTTACTTTTTAAAAAATTCTCATGTATTTTTGTCTTTTGCATGATTTTCCCAGATTTTTAAAATTTTGTTTAGTTTAAAATATTTGCAAGAGGGAGTTGTAATTCATTTTTTTAGGATTTTCAGGATAAAATTTGAAAGGAAAATTGAAATATCCATAAGCAAGTGTAGAAGCAGGGTAATTTAAAAGAGAAAACTGGAGAAAAAAGCAATAATTTGTTTATGTTATTAAGTAGTAATGTAAGCAATAGCTTGTAGTGAGCATTTCAAAGTGATTTTTCCATTTCAAATAATTTCACAGTATGCATTAGTCATTTCTCCCTCATAACCACAGGACATCATACATTTTTACATATAATTAATTTAAACATCTTAATAAATGTAATGTAATTAAAGAGAGATAGGTCAGGCACATTATTTTCTTTATAGCTTGTTCTCTAGTGCCTCGAATTCTGCTTGGATTATTATACATGTTGAATAAATATTAAATGAATGAATGAATGAAATTAAGAATTTATTCATATCTGTGTTTGCAAAAATATACATAATTAATCCAATAACTGTATATTGATGAAAAATCTGTTTAATTTTAACAAAGATCAATGTGTTTTATTATTCTTCAGTAATGTAACAGCAATTACATTTTTTTCTGCCTTCCATACTACAAGGTACTATCTTAAGTACTTCGTATATGTTTGCCTAGTTATTCTTAGAAAATTGTTAAGAAGTTTTGCTTTTACACTGATCTTTTTTACAAATGAAAACCTGAAACTCAGTAAGATTAAATTACCTTCTCAGAATGTAATAGTGTTCACCTCGCTGAACTGAACTAGGTCAAAGTGATTCCAGAGCTGTGCTACGCTCCACTGTTCCTTCCCCAATTTACATATTTTGGGTGAAATGTATTTTTGTTCTCCTGCCTGCCATCATAACAGGTATTGGTGCCATGAGCTATTTTCCCAAAACCCGAAATTTTGTTATTACCACATCCTTTGCTTTCAAGAATACAGGCTCTCATGCCACTGTTGAGACTTGCTGTATCCTTTTACAATTTGTGTTCCCCTTTGAGTTTTCTGGGCTTCATACTCTCCCTCACATTATTCAAATCACCGGTGCAATAACTCACTTTTTTTTTAATCTAAGACAACAGAGCTTCACAACTTGGGGTGTTTGTGGACAGCAGTTTCGTCTTAGCTGTGATGGCCTCATATAATAAAATACTGATATTATACTGCAGATGAGAGTTTAAGTCACAGTTGCATTCTAGTCAGGTAATTGCTTTTTTCTTGTTTGTTTGTTTTTGTCTTTTTGAGGCAGAGTTTCACTATGTAGTTCAGGCTGACCTTGAACTAACTTTGCAGCCCAGGTTGGCCTCCAACTACTAGCAGTACTTGTCTCAGCCTCCTTATTGTCGCAATTGGACATGCACCACGATACCCAGCCTTGTTTTTGCTTTGAAAATGGCAAATAAGATACAGTGTGACTCATAATGGTTTCTGAACTTTGAGAGGAATTTGTTACTTTGTAGATGTAACACACTATTTTATCTAATAAAATTAGATGAAAAAGTAATTTGCATTTATTTAAAGTAATAGATCTTAGTCTGAGTTTACCTACAAAGTCATCAGGTAAAAAGGAGAGATTTCAAAAGCTTGGTACTTGGTCTGCAAAACTGTTATGTATATATGAATGTGAGTGTGTGAGTGTACTTGTGTGTGATTTATAGGGAATGTATCCACAATTTTCTCTAGATTGTCAAAGATCTTGGCATAATAACAATGTAACAGCAAAATCTTAATGGTCTTCATATCATGTTATATATCTTAAAGATATTATGATTTTAATAATTTAATGCTGGACATGGTGGTGCATGCCTATAATCCCAGCACTTGGGAAGCTGAGGCAGGAAGGTCACTGCAAGTTCAAGGCCAGACTGAGCTACAAAGTTAGCTCAAGACCAGCCAGAACTGCATAGTGAAACCCTGTGTCAAAAAGATGTATATCTCCAAGTCCACCTAGAAATCATGCTTTTAAAAAATTTGATCCCTTTGGGTATCGTGTTGTTATTGTTTTTCCTACCTGTTTCATTTCCTTCAATTTTGATACTCTTGCATGAAGTGAACCCAGCTATTTGTATCGCATTTTGTTCCTACAGTCATGGCTATTTTCTTGGGAAGAAACAATATATCAAAATACACAGGTGTGCAACCTTGGCAGGGACGGGGAGGAAAAACATGAGATGCGAGTTCCCTTCAGCCCACAGCCTTTGCCGGCCAGAAGCAAAGAAAAAGAATAACGAAATAGAAAAACAGATACAAGAATCTATGGCTTGAGTGGGAAGGGATTAGATAGCAGACACTGTTACTTTAGAAAAACAGTAATAGCGATTTCTGTTGCAATTTGTAGCTGCGTTTTTCTGCCAAAATAAACATGGCTGTGTTGTTTCTCACAATTTTATTACTATCTTTCTTAGGAGAAAAGAAAATCCACACTTTACTGATCGGTTAAATCACCTCTCTTTTGAAGAGAAAGGAAAGGAGAAAATGCTCTGTCTGACTAGTTTTGAAGAATGCTTCAAAAAAGTCACTGGGCAGAATTTTTGTTTTTATTTTTTGGTTTAGAGATTTTAACTCCTGCTTCAGATTATAAATTAGCAATGTCTCGGTTTGGTGATTGTATTTCACTACATTTAGAAGATATTTCTCCCTATAAAATATAAAAACATTTCTAAAATGTGGCAAAGATTCTGGGTGTGCACATGTGGGGATAAACTGTAACAATTTAACTCTGACCAGTATCCAGAATGAAATATCATTTAATTTTTTATTATCACCTATTTTTTAATTTTTTATTTCAAAAACTAAAATGAATAAAAATGATACAGAATTTTAAAAAATAGGAAATTAACACTAGCAAATATATTGCATATTGTTATCTTGAAGATAGTTTAATTTTCAAGGAAAAGGATATTTATTCTTAAAAGGTGTTACGTCTGTTGCTAAACATATAATAAATATATAAATAGAGTATTTGGAAAAGTAAAAATTAGAAAATAATGATTCTACTTTTGGTATGTATTTTCAAGACAAATACCAAAATCTTAGTGATTTCAAAGATTATGACTGATAGGTTATCTTGTGAACAAAAGGACACAATGCTTCTTATTTACCTAAAATCAAGCTGTCCCATACTATATTTCTGTAAAGCAGTTTCAGTGAAAAGTAGTCCATTGCTTTTCCAGCTTCTGTGGGCTGCCTGCATTCCACAGCTCGCAGCCCGCTCCTGTCTTCAAAGTCCGGAGTGGGCAAATGAATCTTCCTGTCACATCACTCTGCTGCTGTCCTTGGCACTGTTCTGATCTACAATGAAGTACCACTTTTGCAAACAGTTCATGAAATAATCAAGTGCAATTTATTCTAAAAGGGATTTTACTCAATGTCCTTAATTGTATCTTTACTTACACTTTGTCATAGTAGATATTTACAGGTCCAAGAAATTCAAATGGGCACATTTTAGCATTTTAGGGGATATTATCTTGGCTATGTAATTGCATACTTTACACTTCATGAGGAACAAAGTTATGCTACAAAGTGCAAGGAAGGAGGAACAAGTTAGAAATGAAGATACATGCATGACAAAATGTATTAATTAATGTAGTTGTTTAGTACCAAAATAAGCCACAAAATCACAAGTAACTTTCAATAGTTCAGGGTAGCGTGGAAAGAAGCATTGCTTTTAAGTTTTGTTTCTTTACATAATTGCAGAGTATAAGTTCTCTAATAGTTGAATGTGAGCGGTTCCAACTCCAAACCTGTATAAATACAGCTCTTAACTAGCATGACTTATGGTTAATTCTTCTAAAAGTGCAGAAAATTCCAAAAAACATTTGACTTAGAAATTAAATGTATCTTCAAAAGATTTTCTTAATGCTTTGACAACTTTTCTCAAGATTTATGGGTACTTAAGATGCCAGATTTGTTTCTCATGGTATGGATCACCCTATGTCCACATTGCAGAAAATATTCAAGCATGTTTACTGTAATTATTGCCTATTAAGTAGTGGCTAGACAAAGCAGAAAAATGAGCATGCTTTTCTATGAAATACACCACCAAGAGGATGTACACACTGAGGAAAGAACATTTAGACAGTTTCAGAGTCATCCATTTTGTAGGTGGTGACATTTGATCCATAGAAAAAGAGTACAATTTTTTTATGATGATAGTGTGGGCTGGGAGAGTGGATTGAACGTGTGTATGTCAAGAGAATAGAATGAAGAATAAAATCACAAAAGTGAAAAAAGCATCAGAAGTTGTAGAGCCCAGATTTCTGAAATGTGAAATTTCCTGGGGCATATCTATAAATTCAATGGAATAAAATAGAGAATATAGAGAATATCGACCATAAATGAATAACTATTTTTTAAAAATTTGACCAGGCAGTTTTAACATTTGAAATTATACACACACACACACACACACACACATACATATATACTTTGCAATGGATACATTATTTCTAAATTCATTTTCAGGTAATAGTTACATAAGGTGGAAGCAGGTTGATACAGTATGGAATTAAACTGGAAGAATCTCTTCTCTACTCTGATGTGATAAGAATTAATAAACACAAAGAAATAAGTTTATCAGAAAATAAAGAATTATGATGATACATACAGAGAAAACATGTGTTTTGTTATTCAAAGCAAGCCAATCTATGAGTGAATATTTCTACCGAGGTAGTGGTCATTGATTGAAACATTATTTTATTAGTCATCAATAATCACTCAGCCAGGGATATAGCTCAGCACCACAGCATCTGCCTGGCAAGAGAGAGGTTGGGAGTTTAAACCCCAGTATCCCCCTGCCTCTGCAAAAAAAAAAATTCAAAGTAATTTTTATAAACTATATTGTTGATAAAACAAACATATAAACATATTATCTATAAATACTTTTCTGCTAAATATGTGCTTTAAAGCAAAAGCTGTCTTTCGTGTTAAAGAATGACGTAAGCAGAGTATGTCCCATAATACATACTCCTGCCCTTCAGTTCCTTAGTTGAATGTATCTTTTGTACCAACTGATAGGTATTTTTCTACAAAACACTTTTAAACATAATCACAGTAATGTATCATCACCTAAGTAATCAAAGGAATATTTAGGAATCCACATTGAGATAAATGACTGACTAAGTAAAAGGATAAAAGGAAGAATTTTTATTTTTTTATATAAATATCCCCATTACAACTGCAAAAGGGAATGGAGGTAACACAAAATTTTAAGGGTAAACACTGTATTTTCAAAGCTGAATGAATGTTCCCTAAAATATCCACTAATTCTTAAGATAATTTTATTATAGACCTACAAGATATTTAATAGTTACTCTGGGGATATAATACAGGGCACAAGTGACTGCCTCGCAGTCATGGAGTCCTGAGTTTGAGTCCCAGTTTAAAAAAAAAAAAGATAGTTGATAGTTTTCTTTGGATAATCTGGTATTTCATTCCCTTCTCCTTGAGCGTGGCCTGGATATAATTACTTGCTTCCAATAAATAATATATATAGAAGGAAAAACTGTAATCATACTCTGAAGAAAACTAGTGTTCTTCAACTTAGCGAAGTAATACAGGTTAACATCTACCAATGGTCACAATGTGTTGATATCACATTCCACTTTGTGCTTTACAATGAGATTGTCACTTCATCTTTCCACAGAAATTCACACCTGTTCTCTAATTAAGAGACAATATTATATGAATCTAAACCAAAGAACATTCTACAGAATGTTTGACCAGTTCACATCTTCAGTGTTAAGGTCATGAAAAGAAAATATGGAGAATCTGCCCAAGACAGAGTTAGATTTAGACATAATTACTAAATAAAATGTGGTTTCCTGGATCTAAGTAAGAGGACATTAGTTTATACAGTAATGAAATCTAACTGAAGTATTATAAATTGTCATAGTCACAATTTTCATTGCCAAGACAAAGTGCCTGGCAACCAAAATTAAAGCAGGAAAGATTTGTTTATCTCACAGTTTGTAGAGGTTTCAGTCTATCATTATTGATTCCAAACCAGGGTGGCTTGGCAGAGGAGAGACGTTTCATGGCAGACAGAAAGTAGCAAAACAACCAAGACTGGATCACTGTTCTTTCTGTCCTTTATGTCATATAAAACTACTTTGAGAAGTGAGCACTCACACCCATAACCCCAGTGCCCCTGAGCCTAGCACTGTACGATGAATCAGCCTCAATGTTACACACTGTGGATCCAGTCACCCCCGAAAAAGGCCCACCTATGAATACATGAGGCTTTGGAGGAACGTCTAGACACAAGCAATAACATAAATGTTAGCAAAATGTAGTAAATGCCTACGTGTTAATTTGTTTAAATATGTACCATGGATGTATTAGATAATAACATTGGGAGATACCAGTAAAAGTTATATGGGAAAGGATTAAACAACCTTGACAACTATTTCGGTAATTTTAACAACATTTCAAAATGTGAACCATATGAGTATTGTCATTTTATCTCTATTTTTTTTAAAAATGTGTTTCTTTTAGGGTTTTCAGTTTTCTAATTTGTAAAATAAAGAATAAGACGAGGTAATTCATCTCTGACACTTTCTTCAGTGCTCTGTCACTTCACTTGTCAGATTTGAATTATGTGGGAGCATAATGACTACTCATGGATCTGAGTACTGTAACAGAGTTAGTACAGGTCCTAGAGATCAGGATGGTAGCAGTCTTTTCCTACAGCCCATGTCGAGTTCCACTTCCTGGTATTCATTGTCTTTAAGTGGGGGAAGGTTGAGGTTGACTGTAGGCTGTATTTGGTGACTCATTATCAGATACAGCATGTAAAAAAGGTGGAGAGAGTTCTCAGATTTGTTTACTAAATATTGAAATTTAAAATTTGGTCTGTCATTCTCTGTTACAGTACCTGATTACCTTGTACAATTTATGGGCATAAAGCAATACACTCTTTGCTATATCTGTGGTAGTTCTTATTTTTATTCTGCAATGTATACTCACCCATTTTTTTCTGTCCTCAGAAAATAAATACTTGCTTCAGTAGGCACTGTTATGTAACATAAATTTTTATTTTCTTCTGCTTCTGTCTTTAACTGATTTTAACTTTCCCCTTTCTCAAATGTTCCTTGATACTATGTTTGAAGGGAAAATTTTACAAACAAAACATTAGTGTAATCTAATATGTTACTTCTTACTTTCTCTAAGATCCTATGCATATACATAATTGTCCAGGAGGTCACTCCATTGACGTAGAATATAGTAACATTAGTGTTAAACAAGAAGAAAACTATGTAAGAATGCTGTACTACTTATGATAATCATCAAAGTGGTTTATATTTCACTATAGTAAAAGAATTAGTGCAATTCTTTACAAAACTGCATTTTCTACATTCTTACAAACAGTTAAATTCTTTTTAGGTCAAATTTAGAAAGTTAACTTTTGCTGATTTTTTTTTCCATTTCAGATATTGAAGTTGATAATTTGATGACACTAATCATAAGCTTTCAAGAAAATTACTAGTTGGGCTAAAATAAACTATCATGTCATTTTGGAATTAGATATTTAATTAAATTTTTTATACATATTGAAAGTAAAGATAACTAATAGGCAAATGTAACCCTCCAAAGCATTCTTCTTCTAATGAAATTATTAAATTGAAAAAAATTAAATTTCTAGTTTGTGTTTTTTTCAGGTATTTTACTGTGTAGTTCAACTTAATTGTTAAGAGAAAATTCGTACAGATATTCACACAAGATTTTATTAAAGTCTCATATTTTTAAGAATAACCTCTACACTAATCTTCTGATTTATCCTGTACATTAATTAAAATGTTTCTTCATTTTAAAATACAGTAATTTCCATGACAAATAAAACACATGGTTTTTATTTCAGTGTGTAGTGATTGGTATTAGTTAATGATAATGAATTTTAGTGAATTAAATATCTATTATCTATTCTGTAAAAATATGTAAATTTTCTGTTATAAATTAACTTTCAGGTGTCAAGTCAAGCTTCCTATTTAGCTAGCTCCTATAAGCATCATCAACATTCTATTAAATAAATTGAAAGCTCAAAGGCACCTGGCAACTTTGCTGTTTTATTCATACTATAGGGCAGAGTTAATGACTTGCTAAGAGTTGAAATTTTAAAGTGTCTTAGCTACAAATTCAAAATCCTCTTATATGAACTAATATCTTCATTTTTATGCAAATGTATGAAATGCTCTTTGAATTGAAGGAAAAATAACCTTAAGAAAAATCATGTATCTGTACCTGCTAATAGTACTTCACCCTGTCCTTACAATTCTAGAAGTGCAGATTCTTCAGTGAACCTCTGAACAGGCGGATTGTATTAGAGAGGGTGACGGGTGGTGGGGTGAGATTCGGATGTTATTACTTTTCCTCCTTACAGTGCCTGTATAACTTGATAGGGGATGCAGAGTTCAACAAAAAGGAAAATATCCGTGATTCTAATTTTCAGGCACATTGCATCATCAACTATCTTGCATCAAACTGCTTCAAAAACCAAGAATTGCACATTGTGCTAATAGGAAAGAAACCTTTTAAAGACAAGGAGGTATTCAAGATAAAGAACCTCTGTGGAAAAAAAAAACCAGAGGAATGGAAATGAAGATGGGAAACATGTGACCCTTGTATAAGGAGGAAGTTTACGAATCTGTCAAGGAATTTAAGTTTCCTTGTTAAAGCCTTGCTCAGCCACTTATGAGCTATAGTCTTAGGTTGGTCACTTAAAGGCTCTGAACCTAAACATGTCAACTATAAAATGGTGATAATAATCAAAATAATGAAATCTACTTCATCAATTTATTGTGAGATATGTGAATGTTAATATATAGGATATCATTTACTTTTTATGCATAAAGATGATGCCCTAATCTGTTTTTATGAAATAATGCAGTTGTTTTCCTGTTTGAAAAGCTATATAAATGAACTGCAGAAAATATTGAAAACAACAAAGAATAAAATTTTAATCATGTGCAAAGCCAGGAATAAGAAACACATATTATTCACTTAGTAAATTATCCTTATATGAGTAAAATTTAATTCATTAAATATACTTTTACAATACCAATATAATGATTGAATAGGATTTATTCCACCAATATCATAACTTATCTACCACTTCATATCTAGGCAGGTATGTTTCTCATCTTTCCAGTGGATATGATAATAATTGCCTATATTTTAGTATAATAAAGAAAAATGAGGCAAAGTATGTAGACTTAAAATTTTTGAACCCTAAAAATTATTAGTTATTGTTATTGTTTAATAAATGTTAAGTATGATGTATTTAACTTTATTATCATTCACACATGTCTACATGAGTTAGAGATATTCAAATAAGTTGAATTTTAATATACAATATATTATTAAGACTTGCAATGTAAAAATTACTTTTCAGTTGCAGCTAAATATAACTATTTTAACTAGTTTTTTCTTGCTTTCTTCTTAGCAAATTAAATTTCCATGGAGGCTTCCTAATTTTTTTCTACAATTTTAAAGTCACAGTACAACAATATAAGCAAAGACTTAGCACATACTTTCAATTACATGACTACAGTATGTTCTCAGCCTTATTACTACTTTGTAGAGTTACAGTGCGTTTTAGCTCTGAACCATCTTGTAAGTTATTTACATGTGAATTCTTAATGCAAATAATTTTGGTTTTATATTTATGGTGGAAGGAAAATTATTTTAAATTGTGATATGAAATGAAGCTCTATGAAAAGTACTAGCAAATAGTTTGCAGAATTTTTAATTTTTTTAAAAATTAAGTATCTGTTCAGTTATTCAATGGATAAAATTTATAAAACATGCAAATGCACATCTGAAATTTAAATGTGTTGATATATTCCTTAAGTATGAGCTCACATTTTTTACTAGCATGTCATATTTCTATTACAAAACATTTCTGAATAACATTTCTGTTATTCAATACAAAAAAGATTGAAACTTTTAGCATGCACTACCAATCCAAGATCAAGACAATGAAGCAAAAATATCTTGGCTATATTTCTTAGATTATAATTCTTCGACATTTGAGAACCCAAAACATCCAAATGATCCTCTTCTTGTAAGGATTATTTGGAACAAATTTTTCAAGTATTTTTCAGCTGAATTAGTTGCATCTACAGATATGTTTCTGTGGATAAAGAGCTGACCAAAGGCATAGGCTTTTAAATACACAAATACTGTCACTATTCTGTGTTAGGAATGGAATAGATTTCAAATTTTACACTAAATCTGGAAAATTGTAACAAAATTTGTTCAAGAACCAAAGGACATCAAACAATAAAAGAACTTTCAGTAACTACCCCTTTTTTAATTTTAAAAAGAAAAAATAATAAAAATAGTGATACAGAATTTCAAAACAAAGTAACAGGAGATTAATAATGACTAATATATTGCATAGTGTTATCTTCAGAGTAGTTGCTCGGATTAGATATAGACATGAAAAGATAATGAAAGAAAGGATTATATATGTATACTAAAGATAGATAATTATATTACTAATCTTATATGGTTCATCAAAAAGTAATTACTCTTTTAATAAAAGAGTATTACTAGGAGGTTAGTAGAATGCATATCGTGTATTAATCATGACTTACAAAGTCACATGCTCAGTATCAATTGTTGTCACTTTCAATTTCTGTTTTGACTCAGTATTTTTTTTTATTAATTAAACTGCTTACACTTGCCAATGAAATCGTACACAGAATAGCCTAAAGTAAAACAAATCTATTTTTATTTATTTATTTATTATTATTTCATTGGCTAACATAACCGTCATTCTCCATGTTGGACTATGTTCAGGAACAGACAAACACAACGTCTGTCCTCACTCAAGATAAATTTTATGTTTGTTATTTTGAATCGTTATTGACTTCATTCTAACATAAAATCTGTCTTTTGAGTGGAGAACAAAAATCTGTCTCTTGAGTGGAGAACAAAAATTCCCAGGTTCAAGGATTTTACATTATCAGCATATAAAACCCAGCCAAAAAAGGCTAACTTCCCTTAGTTACAGGATGGTTTACACAGAACTCCAACTTGCTCTGCTCAGAACACACATCCATCCCAATAGTGAAAGAGATAATTGCATCCAGGGGAGAACCACGGACTAACAGTGAGGACCAAGTGCACACCAAAGGAAATTCAGTGTTGAGTAGAAGGAATCTTTATGTTTTTTAAAAATCTATATGTCCTAAGCCAAACTTCTCATGTGACAGTGTTAAAGGATTGGACTCTTTAGAAGGTGAGTAGAGACATCCTAAGAGACTCTTAAAAGTCTTTGTCCCTAGGGTTATGTGAAGACACAGCAAAACGATGGATGAGTCTTTAGGAGATGTCAGATCTACCAGCTCTTTGATCTTGAACTTTCCAGCCTCCAGACTTACCAAGTTTCTGTTACTGTGAGCCACTCAGGACAGGACACCTTTCAATAGTACCTGAGTTGACTGAAAGAGCTACCACTGAAAGAAAACATCATATTACGGGAATATATGCATAGTCATGTTTATAGCAGCACAACCCATAATAGATGTCTTAGAAGTGGTGTACATGGTTATCACCAGATGAACGGATAAAGAAAATATAGCATATGTACACCATAGAGTCCCACACTGCAATAGAGAAGGATAAATTTGCCTTATTTCTAAAAAAATGGATGCACCTGGAGATTATAATACTAACTGAAATAAATCAGATACAGTGTTACATATTATCTCTTTGTATGGAAAACTGGAAGTACTAATAGTTTAAGGAGCAAGATAAAAGAGAGACTGTAGAAAAAGGGAGATAAACTTTGTGGAAATGGGAAAGGAATCTAGAGAATAAGACAGAAAGAGAAAAGGGAAGAAAAAAAAGACTGAGATGCCCTACATATATGCAGCAATTCACCCTGATGAGTATATTTATTAGATATGACACACACAGACTAATGAAAATGGAGGATAAAACAGATAAACCTCACTGTGAGAAGGGATAACAGCTAAAACATCACTCTGCAACCTCCATTTTATTTATTTTCTATCGATGTATAAAACTATTACCACAGACCTGTGACTGTAAATATCACCTCTTTAAAAATTCTATTTATTTATTTTTAACACAGTAGCATGTTGAAATGAGAAGTCCCAGGGTAACTTAGCTCGTGTTCTCACAAGTCCTGAATCAAATAATTAAATTTAATATTCACAGGCTTATTCCAAGCTCAATAATTATTGATGGAATTAATTTCCTTGTCAGGGTCAGGCCCACAGAATCCCTCAGATCTCAGGGGCCTCCCATTGCGTCCTGCCAAATGACTTGGAAACTTGTTTATCAAAGGTCAAAAGGAATGTGCCTCTGTTACTTCTCTATTTCTGCCCTTGAAAGTCTGCTTTCGGACTGTTAAATTACTTAGGTCAGGCTCAGCCATGATAATTTACTTTTTGATTAACTCAAAAGCAATTGATTAGAGACTACAACTGCAAATGTCCTTCACTTGTTTTGTAGCAGCATAATCACAAAGCATGAATTTTGTGGCCATTTTAAAATAGACTTTCTACTTCTAAATCCAACTTGATTACCATAAAATTTCAATGAACAGGTATTGAGTAGAGATAAACTCATATTTAAAAAAGTAAAATTTTAAATTTGTGTCTTTCTAATATATCATTGTTGTCTTTCACTTTCTTCAATAAATAATTTGTCGTATTTGTTAGTGAGTTACTATTTCTACATTATTATTATTATTCTATGTTTTTTGTTACTGCTCTTTGTCCATCACATTAGCTCATTTAGCCCAGATACACCAAAAACTCCAAACATAAAATGTTATTTTTCCCCATTTATGTAATACCTTCAAATGAAATACTTTGCAAGATAAAAAAAAATTAAACTTGCATGGAAATCTACATCCACATATAGTCAAATAATCTCTTTAGCCAAATTCTAAAAATGTATATTGGCATCTTACAAAGCTTGTTACAGCCAAACACTTAAAAATCCTCTTGGAAAATATCAAATATAAACTGGGAAAAATTGATAAAAACAATCATTTCAGTTCTCTGCAAATCTGTCAAATATCAGTTCTATGAAAAATAACTATTCTGGAGAAAATCATGAACTTTTACTAAAAACAATAGTAATCTGTGGTGATCCAGCCTGGATATTCAACTTGTACTCTAGAGTTTTAGTAAACCTAAAGCTGCTGCTGGGATAGGACAGTAAAATTCACTGCATCGCAAACAAAATCAAAAGAGGTTTATTTGTTCTGGAACAGTGGCCAATGCCAAGCCTGAGCACTGTTGCTGGAAGTAACAATTTCAGAAATGGATATGTGAAGAGGACCAACGACTGTATTTGTCAGAAGCTGCAATTGTACCTGAGACAAGGTTACTCATGGCAGAATACAAAGAGACAAAGAAGACAAGGGTACAGTTAAAGACAAGGTGCACACTTTGAGGCTAAAAATTCATATATATGCACTGAAAGCCAAAAATAATGCCCGGCAGAAAATAGAGGATGACACAGACTAATAACCAGCTAGAACTTACAACTTTTTTGTTCTACTTTCCATGATTTCAGCAGTTAACAGAAGTTGAGCACAGTAACTGTTGAATCAGGCTGATCTCTAAACTATATGAGAGTAGCAGTGACCTGGAATGAGAGAATCTTAACACTAAAAACAAGAACTAAAGTAAATAAACAAATAAAAGCATTGATATTATTTTCCATAGTGGCCACATTCTATAGGAGAATGAGATTTTCAGGTTCACTACTATAAAGTACTTTGAAGAGAAAGAAGCAAATAGAAACATCACAACACATCCTGAACTTCAGAGGAAAAAAAATCAAAATTCATAACAACAAAAATATTATGGAAAATTTATTATTTAAAAACATTTGAAATTTGTAATAAAAATATGAGACATGATGATAAGTCAACAGTATGCTACTGTCCCAAGAGAGATGAAAGTCAATAAAACAAGAAAAAGATGCCCATTCTAATTACTTATGTTTAATATAATACTTGAAACATTAGTTAAAGCAATCAGACAACAGAAAAACGGAAGAAATCAAACCATCCTTGTTTACTGAGAAAATGAAACTTTATATAAAAGTTCCAAAAAACTTCCACCAACTAACTCCTGGGACAAATAAAGTTCTATTCAACAAGGTAGCAAAATACAAAATAAAGCACATAAAAATCGATAGAGTTCCTGAATACCAACCTAATGAAAATGATATGATGATATGAACCTGATGAAAAAAAAAATAAAGAAAATAATGCCTTCACAATAGTTTCAAGAAAAATTAAATAAGGTCTATTAGCTTATTAAAGGAAGTAAATAAAAACTATACTAGTACAATGTTCTGAGTAAAGGAAGTCTATTAAGACATCAGAAAACTGAAAGCTATCCTGTGTTCCTGCTTAGGCAATACCAATATTGTCAAAATGGCCGTATTTTCAAACTGTTACATAGATTCAATGCTATTCTAACCAAAATACCTACAGTATTCCTTACACAACTAGAGAAAACAATCCTAAAATTCCCGTGGAATCTGCAGGAATCTAGAATAACAAATAGAAATCCTTGATAAAAGAACAAAGCAGCAAACACTGCAATCTCTAATTCCAAGGAATATTACAAAGCCACAGTGATAAAGACAGGACAGTACTGGCACAATAGCAGACATGGAACAATGGAACAGAATGGAGGATCAGGTACTGCTCCAAGCACATTCAGCCATCTGATCTTTGACAAAGGGGCCAAAAGCATACATTGGACGGAAGTATAACCAGGAAAACTGGTTATACACAAGCAGAAAAATGTAATGCACTAAAATGTAATGCACTAAAATCAAACTGTATCAAAGATATAAATATCAAAGTAGAAACACTTAGAATCCTGTAAAATAAAATAAGCAAAAGTTTTGAAGATGTATCAATAGGCAAAGACTTCTGAATAGAACTCCAATTGCACAACTAATGTCACCAGGCATGGTGCCATATGCCTATGAACCTAGCATTTGGAGGCTGAGGCAAGAGGATCAGTGCAAGTTAAAAACCATCCTTGGCTACAAAGTGAGTCCAAGGCAAGCCCGAATTGCATAGTGAGACCTTGAGTCAACAAAAAAAAAAAAAAAAAAAAAAAAAAAAAAAAAAAAAAAAAAAAAAAAAAAAAAAGAAGTAACATCAAGAATCAACAAAGATCAAGTTAAAAACAACATAGCAAAGGAAAAAATGAACAGAATAAAGTGATGACTTGTAAAATAGAAAACAAATTGGCAGCAATAACTCAAAGAACTAATACATAGAACAGATAAGAACTAAAACTATATCCCCTAAAATTAAAGACCCAAACAAAATGTGGACAACTTAACAAATTTACAGATATTTCTCAGAAGATAAAGTATAGGTGGCTGTAAATACACAAAAATAGCTTTAAGATCTTTGGCCATTACAGAAATCCAAATCAAAATAATACAGAAATTCGATTTTACTCCAGAAAGAATTGCTAAAATCAAAATTTTAAAAACATATGAACACAACTTGTGGCATGGCTTTTACATTGTTGGTGAGAATGTAAATCACTACTATGTCATAATCAGTGTACATGCTCCTCAAAGTGGTAAACATAGAAATTGTTTTTGACACAATCATACCTTGTACCGGCATCTTCTAAAAAGAGTTAAAGACTGGTATTATGTTGCTACATGTATCCACTCATAATAGCTAAATATTGGAAGCAACCTACATGTCCATCAACAGATTAATGGATAAAAAATACAGTCACTGTAAAGTAGTGCAGTACTACTTTACTATAAAAAAAGATAAATTTTACTATTGTGTTATGTTTGATATTATTGTAATTGAAACTATGCTCAACTATAGCAGAGTAAGAGATATGGTGTTAGCTACTGTTGATGTCCAGTTGACTTAATGTAAAGTACTGTGTTGCCTATGTTGTCCTCTTCTGATCTGCTCTGTACTGCCCCCTTTTGTTTTATTCTCTTTTAAATTTAAAAAAAGGGGGGAGGGGAAGCAGAAAATGAAATGCTCTAATTTTATTTCTCTATTAAAAAAGAATGAATCTAAATTCTAAAAAGAAAAAAAAATTGTGATATCCTGTAATACGGCAGTATTACTTTGAAGAATATAGCCCAAGGGTATAATCATGCTTGTGCACAAAAATGTATATAAAAGGAAATTTGTTAAAGGATTTTGCACAATAGGAAAAAATTGGAAACAAACTATATATATCCAACAATAAGGATTAGTAAATTACATAGTATATGCCTAGAAATAAGACTGGAAGTATATATACTCAAATGTTGTCTTTGTCTAACTTTGAACACTGGACTTGTGAATGTTTCTTTTTTCTATTGTTTATTTTTCTGTTTACCAAAATTCTTATCCCAAACATTTACTTAGTTTTAATAATAATGAAAAAATGAGCAATTTTGGAAGTCACTTTTTCAAATTGTAGCTTTTAATTAATCCCATAGTGAGTTTGGCTGAAAATTTGTCTCTGGTAATTTTTTTACTTTGTTATATTCTACTTGTACTATCTGCATTGTCTTCATAAAAGGTAGATGGCATTTTAATTTGCTGAAACAAATGTGGAGCAAATCATTTAAGTCTGTGTTTACAACTTTGTATTATTCTATGCTATTGGGAAAATAAAAAAAAATTTTATTCTTTTAAAAAAAAAAAGATAAATTTGATTCATTTGTCAGAAAATGAATGTATCTTGAAGCCATAACATTAAGCAAAATAAACCAGAAAAACAAGCTTAAGCATCACATGGTTTATATCACATGACAAAATAAAAGCATAAACAACACAAAGAAAAAGAAAACATGGATAATAGGAAACAGATCTTTGGAACATAGGAATGGGTGTTCTAAAAGATGGGTGAAGAGGAGGAAAGGAGGAAGAAAAGGGGACACAAAGAGGATTAAAGTGGTTATTCACACAGGATAACTTTCCTGTGTCACACAGGATAACTTTCCTGTGTGAATATGATCATTATTGATGCAAACATATACTAATAAAAATTAAAATAAGAAACAGTGAGGAATTATTACCTAAAATGAATAGTGTATATTAGACCTTGTGTTAGTTACCCTCTATTGCAATGACAAAATATCGGATTCTCACAATTTCTTTTGGGCTCAAGTTTTAAAATCCTTGCGTGAAGTGCTGGTTCCAAGGCAAAAGAAACACTGTGGAAAGGCCTGGTGGAAGGAAAGTACTCAACCCATCAAGGCTGGGAGGAAAAGAAGAAAGAAAGAAAGAAAGAAAGAAAGAAAGAAAGAAAGGAAGGAAGGAAGGAAGGAAGGAAGAAAGAAAGAAAGAAAGAAAGAAAGAAAGAAAGAAAGAAAGAAAGAAAGAAAGAAAGAAAGAAAAAAAGAAAGAAAGAAGGAAAGAAAGACAAAGAAATAAGCAGCCAGGCCAAAGAGTACAGTGACTCAAATCCAGCCATGACCAGTTTCCTAACAGCACATTCAGCTGTGAACTCATGAATGGATTAATCTCGCTGGTGAGTGTAGCACCCCCATGGACCAATTATCCTCCAGAAGCTATACCTCCCAATAAATACACTGGTCTTTGGGTGTTATTTTAGATATATAATATAACAGAGATGTTACTGATGTTAGACTTTACTGATTATGTTTACAGGCATATAGATTTTCATAAAAATACAGTGTAAACCCTCTGTTATGATAGTGTCATTAAATACGATTGTGGTACCCTAAAAAAAGCACTGTGCTTCTCAAATTCACCTTCCGTCTTTCTTCCTAAATCTGTGGTAATACTGAATCTTGTCATTTTTTCTGCAATCTCGCATTTCCAAGAATATCAATTAGAATTATACAAAATGGATTCTTTCCAGACTGTCTTCTTTCCCTTGGCTATTTGTATTGTTTTGTCTCTCTCTGCTCATGCTTTGACAACTTTTAATTTTTAGCACTTAATAATATTCAATTGCACAAATATAGGAGTTTGTCCTGTATTGAAGGGCACCTTTGTTACTTGCAACTTCTGATGAATGTGAATAAATTCATTCTAAATGTTCATGTGCACAGTTTTTTGTGCTGGCATGTTTCAAGTTATTTGAATACATATGTAGGAGTAGAATTGCTAGATAATTAGGTAAACACATATCAAAATTTGTGAGAATTTTCCAATCTCTTTCAAGCTGCAATATCATTGTGTAATTACTACTCTGTTTTACGGAGCTCTAGTCTCCCCTCATCATTGCTGGCACTGATGTAGTCAGTACACTTGCATTTTAACCATTCTAATAGCTGTACGTTAGAAATGTCATTGTTTTAATTTTCAATTTCTGTTTCTTTTTTTTCTATCGGTACCAGGGATCAAACTCATGACTGCACACTTGCAAGGCAGGAGCTTATGCCACTGAGCTAAATCCCCAGCCCCTAATTTTCAATTTCTTATATGGTGGACAACTAATATCAACTCATCTTCTAATCTACTACAATTGAATGACTTCAAATTTTTTTCACTATTAAGGGTACTATTATCAGAAACACACTTTCATTTATGTCTCAAACTTACATAAGTCAGTGTGTAGAGTACATTCCTAGAACTCAACTTGAACTGCTCAAGTTGAAAGTTGAAGTTGTGATACATATTTTCAAACTGATACTCAAAAACTCTGCAAAAACATTTTCTGCTAGTTCTGTTTATTGTGACTGAGAGAAATTATCAGATGTTATTTAATGACGGCATCATAATCCTAATTTTCATAAACATGGCAGCATAAAATTAATCAATGAAGGGACAAAAAAAAAGCACATTTGTTGCATAGCAATCTGTCTGCCAGCCCCAGGAGAAGCCTTTCCTGTTTTGGGAAGGTCTGGAAATGCCATGTTAGCCTTTTAACTTTGTTTTATCCTACCATGGAAATATAGCTCAGTGGATGGAGCTACAGTTTACCTCTTTTGTGTGGAGTTAAATATTTCATGACAATTTTGATCAGTAGAACATGTAAATTCTACAATAGTAGAAACAATAATAACTGTCAAATTAAAGACTCAATAAATTTTAAGGGTTTTTTTCTGATTTGGTTTGATGTTTCAGTTTACTAGAGGTGAATACATTGATTCTTAGAAATACCATTCATTTTTGGTTATAACTCTTTTTGGTAAAGAAATCAGAGGTATTCGTTTTAATTTTGATGCTGACTTATTTAGTGCAGCCAATTTTGTTTGCCATGTCTGATTCTTCTCTTTTGCTTCAGACACCTCTACACATTTGGCCTTATTGTGTGTTCGTAACTTGTGCCTATTGTGTTTTAACAGATTGAATGAGATACTCACTTTTTCAAGCCTTTAATAAAATCTGGCACATGGGCCTTTGGTTGCCTGCAGAAAAGTCCTTGCGTGATGCGTGTTTCTGTGAAATGAAAGAGGCTCTACCTCCTGATCTCTAGCCTTCCTCCTTTCTTCTTCTTCTTTCCCTCATTATTAACATTGATCTCAGCTATTTTTCTTCACATTTAAAGACATTTTCATGGCCTGAGCAGGTCTGTGTTTCCATAGGACTTTTTCTGTCGCCAGTTTGGTTCAGTTTCATTGTAATGCATCTAAGAAACAAGTCCTGTATTGAATTCACATTATATATCTAATCTTAAGCATAAAAGGTAAAACAATGCTGCTAAGGACACATCACATCAAAGGACTGGAATTATGAATAAACTATTTGTAAACTTACTCTTCTAAAACTATTTACTGAATGTCTCTTTTGTTTTGTCTCCTTGTGGATAATTGATTCCTTTTACTTTTTTTTTCAAATAAAATATATGATTTTTGTAAACACAAAAAAAGACCTAAAATAACTCTAGCACTGCTGTATGAATACTAAAGAGTGAGAAATTTTGTTTCTATATGCTGCTGCTTTTGTTTCTATTTTTGTTGAATTATAAAATATTTACAACTTACTAGCTTTTCCTTTGCCTACATTTTGCCAATACTGCTTTGTGAAATTCTGTTAAGGTTGAGATAAAAAAATGGATCATAAAAGTAAAGCATAGAACTTGTACAATTTGAGATTTAATAGAATATTCTCAAAAAGTCTTTCCCCAAAATGTTAGCAGTCTTCAGAAATATATAAATTCATATATATATATATGTATATATTCATACTTTATGAATAATAAGGCTGGATTCAGAAAGTTTACATAATTTTAAAGGTTTATACATAGTTTAATTTTTTAATAAAAGGGCAGAAATTCAAATCCAATGTTTCTAGTTCTGAGTCAAATTTAGAGTTTTTTGAATCATCATAATAAAAGTAGTTTTCAATATGTAAAAATGTTTTTATACTCATTATCTGTCTAATAGGAATTGAAAAGCACTTAAATGAGATAACTGGTGATGCTATTTTAGATTTACAAGTGAAGAATTATAATCAGCAATTCTACAGTTACTGAGAATAAAAACGGAAATCCCACCCACATGTCTGACTGAATAGCCAATACCCATGACAATTATATCAATTTTCTGTCACTCCATGATACTAATTACATTAAAGAAGATCAAATAAACGTCATTCATTTACTTATGACCAGCATAGAGCAGTCAGTACTCACACTTCATAATCTCTCAGGTACCTTGTGTCTTTCATGGCAGTATCCTTAGCTTTCTGCCTGCCTAGGTGTTATCTCTATAGCATAAAAAACAGATTCATCAAAAAGCTTGTGAAAAATGCAGTCCTTTCAGAACTACTGCATTACATACTTCCTTTGATCAAGAACTCAGGGAATTCTACGTATGTGTCAGTATGGGACACATTGCCTTCCAAACAATTCGGGAATCTGTACATACATTTCAGAATACTTCAAAGATATTTTACTCTAGTAATATTATGGACATTATTTGAGAATATGAAATAACTTTCTTCACATCTTTGAATTTTCTAGTATTGTAAGGTTCTATTTACAATAAGAGTAAAGGAGGAAAGCTTTTTAAAATATTTTATTGTATTGATCCTATTTTTTCTTTAGTCTTTTAGATTTATTCTTAAATTCCATTCAAATTTAATATGCTGTTAACAAAAATACTTTTTGTCAGCATGATACTTCTGCAATGCATGCTACATTTTGAAAAAAAAGCAAAGAGGATATTAGCTTAGGAAACTTAAAACATAAGTCAGAAGATTGTTTCCTTCAGAGCATTTAGAATATCATGCAAGAGATTAATTGAAGAAAATGTATATTGACTTTATAGATTTTTAAAATTCATCTTACACATTAATTCAATATTGCATCAAGAATTTATAAATATTCTGTAATAACCTGACTCATTCTAAATCTTTTCTAAGTTAACAGAATCAGAGAAAATCTTCCTGGAATATATAATTTGCATTTGCTTGTAAAAACACATATAGATTTATATTATCACAAAGTTCAGATATTTAAAGGAAAAGCAAATATTTATATTTAAGAGAAAAAAGTGAAGAATTTCACCCAAATTGATTCTACTGTATCCTTCCAATGCATTCTATTTTTAAGACTATAAACGCAATGTTGTATCTTTAAATGCAAGATGTTTTATTTTTATAAATTTTATATTTAACTTTTTTTTGCTTTGTTTCATTTTCAAGGATTAGAGAATATAAGGGAGTATATTACCTGTTAAAGTGACTAGTGTTCTGTCTGTATTTTATCCTGAGGCAAAAAGTTGACAAATGGACATGAATTTTGCCTCTGAGAGTTCCATAAGCCAGTATTGTCCTGACATTGCAAAGTGTTTACCACAAAAATCCTCTACATCCATCACCCAGGGCCAGTTTTTGCTTGATTCTAATTCCACTGACATTGAAATCAGAAGCTCTTTGTGAGTCATTTATCACACTTATTAAAATGTTCCATTGTAGATTAGAATAGCAATTCACTATTATTTCAGAGTGCTGCCCAAGGGGCATTCTATGCGGCAAATCTTAATGCTTTATTGAAATAGTAGTTCAGTTTTAATAAATGACTCTTTGCAAAAGTACCTTGGTTTCAATTATGAAAGGTGATGTTAGCTTTTTAAATCTGGCATCTGTGCCCGAGATTATATAAATCTCTTAGTTTAAGATTGTACTTTTCTGCCCTAAATATTCCATCCTCAGTGTTCTTACAAGCATATGTCAATTGGATTAATTACACTATTGTGCAAGGAATGTCTTTATAAATTCTTTTATTGGAGTAGGATCAAATGAGCAACATATAATAATTTTGAAATGACAAATGTATTTAGTGTGCATAAGAAGTAAAGAAACATTTTCCATGAGTAAAGAAATATTTACAGCAAACATATATCATTTCTGAATATCTGAATATATTTTCCTATTTGCCCCACAGGCTTCACCCAAATCAAGATTTTACAACTTTTGCAGAAACATTCAATAAATTACTGTCCACTCAAACATTATTTTTACTGCTTTCTCTTTCCCTCTCCGTTTCTCTCTCAGGTTTGCTGTTGTTCTGTCATTCTGAGGGTGACATTCTGAATGACAGTATCTATTTGACTTCTGACTAGTAAATGGATAAAAATCATCTTCTACAAGGTATAATTCTCTTCATCCTCTATGAAGATTCAATAACTATGACTTTGAAGCAAGAGAGACTCTTGAAAAAACAAACAGAAACAGATTTGTAATTTAAAATAATGTCAAAGTACAGATAGAATAGATTTATGCTATTCCAATGATATTTGAAAAAATACAATACCAAGAGTTTTTGTGTTCATTATGCTTCTTCTCGTTGTGGTTGTGTTTAAGTGTCCCCACAATGCCTTAAGCAGTCATAGGTGGGGCTTTTTCAGAGGTGGCTGGATCTAGAGTGTGTGACTGGGATTCATTTATGGTGCAATGCTAGGATCCAGGCACAAGTAGTAATTGTGTGAGTGGTACTTGCCCTAAGTACCTTGGATAATATACAACGCATAGCAAGAGCTGTGGTTGGCCCTGGCTTGCTTTGCTACCTTATTGCTGCCATGAACTCTTTCTCCTGTGAGATGCCCCTCTGCCAGCCACTCTGCCTTGGACCCAACAGATGATGGACTGAAGCCTCTACAAACTGTGAGATAAACAATCCTTTCCTTCTCTAAATTTAGTGTTGGGTATTTTGTCTCCACAACCAAAAAGGTAACTAAGACGATTCCTAAGACATTACAATGACTTAGCTATAGCTTAAATAATTTAACCACAGTTAATAAGTAAGAGAAAAAGCCAGAAACAAGCTTTTACCAAAAAAGTTTTAAAATCTATTCCTAACATTAAATTGTGCTTTCTTCTCTACCTTGACATGTCCTTTTCAGTAATTATAATGTCTTTTTAGCAAGGCAAATTGAATTGACAGACTATATATAAATATTTCCCAAATTCAGATCTGGACCACTAACTTCATAGCAATTTTGAATTCTAACCCAAAGGAGATTTAAGATTCACAGCAACCTTAATTCTTTTCTCTGCTGTCTGAAAATTCTGGAAAAAAACACTTTATGGAAAACTTACTATGTCTAGCCATAGCAAGGAAAATGACTAATGACTAAATTTCTTCTGCTAGCGAGTGTGGACAATGCTGGATGGATAATTGCATTCACACAAACATGACTCAGGTTTCCACAACCAAAGCACCACTTAAAGGCCCATTTTGTCCTTTCTTTGGTCATGAAAGTAGACAGAAGTAGTAAGTTTTGTTTCCAGTGATAACCATCAGGAGATTATGATTCCATGTCTCATAAATGTGGGAGAAAAAAAAGAATCTTTATGCACAGCACATTATTTTCTTTCCCAGAATAAATCCTGGGAAACAGATCTAGAAATTGTCATAAGCATTCTAAGAATTAGTCACAGTTTCTCAGAAGAATATCCACCAGTGTTACAGCTAAATTCATAATAAAATAAAGAGAAGATAGACATAGAAGTCAATACTAAAGCTCCTGTGCTATTGGGAAGCATGAATTATATTTTCAGGCACATTTCAGAAGCCTGACTTTTGAGATGCACGAGGCATTCCAAATTCTTGCACAATAATCACAAATATAAAGTCAATGTATAGTACACGGGATGGTTAAATGAAAATAACAAGACATATGATGGTCGATGTAAGTGAATACTAGACCATACACATTGGGGGCAATTACAAATGATTTAATAACTGTCACATTTCCAGACCATTATAAGAAAAGAAAGACTATTATTTATGCATGTTAATAGACTATATCTTTCCAGAATTTTTTAATAAAATAGTTATTTTTATTATTGCTATTTTAATAAAGTGAATGAATTTCTTATTTACAACTCCAGAGAAAGTAGCATCAGTGTGTATTTCAGTTTACCATTACATATGTCAAAGTGAAACAATATTTTCTTTTTCTTTGTAGTTGCATATACTCAAGACCCTCTGAGAGTATTTAAGTGATGGCCTCTTCAGAGTTCACTAAACTAAATATCTGAAATAGGATAAGGGTTAAGGAAACAAGATGATATGAAAAATGTTCTTCAAATCAAAGATGGACTCATGATATTGTTCATGTAAATACATGTTACAGAAATGATTCATGCTCATTATATTTTGTTTTTAAATAAATAACCATTAAAAATCCAGCCATTATGAGGCACAATTATTAAGAACCCATGAAGCCCTTCACATAGTAGTAACGTCTTTCCGCCTACACAGCCAAATTATTATCCATTAAAATTTTGTTTTGTTTGATTGTTTGTTTATGATAAGTAGCAAGGTGCTGTTAAACAAAATGATTCAGTTAAATGTAATTATCAGTTTATATGATTTTTAACAGGGCATTTTTTTCTTCTTGTTTCAAAATAAACATGTACATCACACAAAAAATATTCCCTTGCCATCTTTAGGTATCTACTTGCCTTTAAGGTACTAGAAAAATAAATGGGCCGAATCCCAACTCATCTAAGCCATGCTAAATATACATTTCTCAAGGTTTCTTTGTCTTATATGAATATAGATGAGAAATACAGATATTAATTGTTACTACTTGTCAATGAAGGATAGGATTATAAAATAAAGTTCTGGAGTTTTATGTTCTGTTTAATGTTTATTTGGGGTAGCTTTTTTATTGTAAAATTTTTTTTCCTTTTTGTAGTTTCCTAGATTCTTGAAGGGTAATCCATCAACATAGCTAAGTGATATAGAAAGTTATTTTGTTAACCTTAAGGAAGTTTTAAAAATGGATGTAATAAAATGAGTGAAATGTGGAAATTTTGCTTTAGAATTATTTTACATATAGTGACCTTACTGTTCCTCCACTTCTGTGACTTGAAAATTCACGCTAACACTTTTAGACAAAACAAAACAAAACAAAAATATAAAGTTAATTTTAATCTTCATTTTGAATTTTGTGGCATTTTAAAACTATCTGCCATCAATACTTTTAAAGAAGTGATAATGGATGCTTTTATTGTTAAGTGTTTTGCTGCAGATTGAAATATACAATATGAATGTTTTTGTTTATGTAGGTATTACCAGCAGATAGTGAACTTCGCCAAGAGATAGAGAAAATCCAACTTAGTCATTTTGATTTTAATATAGCTAGCACACTACTTCATTGTTTAACTAACTTGATTTGCAGGGAAGATAAGGTTTTTGTTTTCTTACAATGTTGCAACTTAACTATTTACATAGTGTTTAATGTTAAGTTAATGTCTTTATACAACAGAGAAAAATGTATATTTTGAGATATAGGAGACTCTTAAGAGAAGTTAGGGTGATTTTTCTATATTAAAAAAACTTAGGGAGAATGGTACCTGGCTTATGGATTGCATATCATTCCAAATATTTTGAAAATATTAATAAAATATGATGAATATCTGAAAGAGTATATATGGTTTGTATATTCAAGACCTTCACTCAATTTTGACATAAAAATATCACGCAAGAGCATCTCCTAATACCATTGAATACTTAAACAAGCATTCTTCACCTCTTGCACTGTAACTTTCAAACAAACGAACTGTCCCAATGCCTTAGAAATTTACAGACTGTCCATTTCTGGTGCCAGACTCATACAATGAGCACTTTAAAATTTGAATGGCATTTGCATAGCTGAAAGAGTTCAATATTTTAAAAAATAATTATCATTCTTTATTTTTCAGTTATCAGGAATCCAAGCAATCTCATCCAAGAGTGCCAAAGTTTGATTTTCTTTTTTCTCTAGTGTTCCAATTTGGGAATTACAAATTAGTGAGATGAATTCAGTGCCAGCCTGGAATACAACAAAAACAACAAAAAAATTAGTGAGAAACTTCCAACAGTTACAAAGTACTTAGGAAACTTTTATGCATATATGAAAGGGTACAATGAGCTTTATTAATGAAATGACATTTTATCACAAAGGAAATGTACCACTAGCTTGAAAAATACTATTTTTAAAAACATTTGAAAATTCTTTTTAAGAAAAATTTATTTTCTTAATTTTTAAAAAGCATATTTTATATTATTGAATATTTTCTTTTAAAATGAAATATGAGAATTTATATAACATGTATTTTGAAAAATATACATATATGACCTACACATATTTAACTTAATTTACATTTGTTAATAAATGCCTAAATTATAGTATTTTCACTGTAAGTACCTTTTATTTTAAAAAACCTTTTTAAAATTATGATGCTTCAACAAAAATTTTGTAAAAATCTTGATTGTGATAACATTGTTATTATTTTCTCTGAAATAAAAGAAAAAGTAAAATGCCAAAATTGTAAATTACAGATGCATTTTATTACCTATTTATATATCACTTGTGACCTATAGGTAGTTAGACATTAGCAAATTTAGTTGTTTTTATAAAAACATAACTTCGCATGTACTTGTCAATTTTAGTATTATAAAGGTTTATTTGTCGAGGTACAAAAACAAACTGGACATTCTTTAGCAATGTGTTACCTTGATCCCCAATTTGATATTTACATGTATGTTTGAACTTTTATTAATGCCATGATCCCTGACCTGAAGATTTGAAGCACACTAGGAAATACAGCCTTTCCGTTTAACTCAAGGTACGCTTGTTTTCCTCTTTGTCCGTTATTTCCTAAGTCCTTGGAAAACAGTGCTTGACAAACAATGTAGTTTATAATTCCACTGTTCAAGCTTCCATTTTTTTCAGAACATTTGTTTGAGTTTTCCCCACTGTGCAGTGCTAGTTTACTGCCTTGGACACAGCACTCTCACTCCATCTACAAGTGTCCTCTTTGTAAATGTACTTGCCTTTGGTTCCCAGACTCACGGGCAAAAAGTCGCACATGTTAGCAGGTACTGCCAAGCCAGGTACAGCTGATAGGGCTTACGCTGAGCTCGGTTCCACTGTGATAACTTCTGATTCACCGGACATATGCGCATCTGGACGTTCACTATGCTACGCTCTGTGTAGCTACGTCCAATTGGAAGATTTTTTTTTCTAATTTTAAAGATGCAGAAAGGAAGATCAACGACCTAATCAATTACTGTAAGGTTTTTAAATTCTCATATAGAATGGGGCAATATGTTTCCTGAGCAGAGAAAGGGTAAAGTACTACCACTGAAATAGCCTTTCCTTTATACTTGTGTGCCTTTATAAACAAAGGGAGAGAGCACTGGATCAGTGACAAACGAAAATGTAATCTCTTCTGCAATTTTGGTAACTCTTGAAGAAAGTCAGTGAGTAGTAGAAGTTGCCAATTCTGCAAATGCTCAATTTAAAAGCGGAATTTTTACTTCTTTTCAAAAAGATTAGTCACAATTCATGTGAAATTTGAATTCTATATCTGTCAGTGATTTTAAGTTAAAATATGAGACTAATTATAGTAAATTGGTCTTAAGGAAAAATGTACTTTGATAGCCAATTGACTTACTATTTCACAAGCAATACCATGAGTTCAGTTTTACAAAGTGATGTCCAATACAAGACAGGAGAATCTTGTAAAGACAAAAGGGCTGTTTGAAGGGAAGAGTACAAATCTTATTTAATAAGTTCTATGGCAAAAAATCTAAAGCAATAAAGAAAAACTTAGTAGTTCAAAAGAGGTAGTGAAACCTAAAACCATCACAAGGGGAGTAATTTTGGCTATGAAAGAAACTTCCACTTTAAGAAAAGTCATTTTATTTGCCACACAAAGCAATTTCCTATTTTTAAACTGCATGTCCAATTTTGACATTAAACTAATATGTATTGATTCCTATCTCTCTGGTTGTACTACAGAATATTGATTCATATGGTAAGAAATTATTGGCACCCTTATCAGAGTGTTCTTGAAATTAATATTTTAATGTTTTCAAGAAAGCACTAATCTATTCGATCAGCAGATTAGTATTCTAACTGTAAAATTCAAATTTTTGGGCAAAGGGTAGGAGAGGAGACCTCTAGATTATTATAGAATTTGTCTGCATGTTAACTTTTTTTATTTCTCTGCAACCCTTTGTCCTTTGTATTATTACTGCGAATCTTCATTGTTCTGTACATAAATTGATAAATACTTGGTATTCATCATTGTAAAATTACAATTATTTTTCTTATCATATGATAGAAGTGGGGCAGAGTATTCTTTCTTAATATGAAATGTCAAAATCTAAATTAAAGTGTAATTAAATAATTTAAAGTCTATTAAGCTATTCAATTCTTTCAATAAGTGTGGATAGTATTTCAGTTGAAAACATTAGGCAGTTTTAAAAAAAATTAGGAAATTTCTCTGCAATTGTGACTAATAAATGATAAAGGCAGGTTATAAATTCAAGGATTTGGCTGAGTCTCCGAGTCCAAGATGTTCTTATAGTGAAAACACAGATGCTGAAGCATTAAATTATTTTGGTTTGGTGGTGTTGATGACAATTAAAAGTTTTTACTTTCATTTTTAAATTAAAAGGAATACTCATAGAAATTAGTTTTCTGCAACATTTCATGAAATTAGGAAGGAGGATGAGGGAGCAGGAGGGCAAAGAAGACCTCTTAACAAAAGCTAAACTGGTATTTTCTCAAACGTCTCGTCTTATGTCATTTTGAATATAATCTTATGCATGCATTATTATAAAAGCTAATAAAGATCAGTTAAGTGAACAAGTCTTAGAATTATGGGGTCCCAGAGTCTTATGAATTAATGGCACTCCTTCATAGGCACTGATGAAGTATTATCATTATACATATGATTCTTTTCACATGGCAAAAGTGAATTCAATAAACCATACTGTTTAATTGTAGCAAGCTGGTATTTGAAAGAGATATTCAGTAGTTTGGGTTGGTTTTAAATTAGTTAATGATAGTAACTGTCTTAACTCTCAGATGGGTTAATTAACACTGAAGAAAATAGAATTCAATTTCCTCAATCCAAATGTAAATTCAGCAGCGACATCATATGTAATAGAATGATTGAGAGTAGACAGAGTATATTGAAATAGCTCAGTAAAATTTACAATCTGAAAACAAATCAAAGCAAGAATTGGAGATAAATCTATGGGTTTTTAGAGTACAAACAAAATACCTCAATAAGAAAGCATATATTTTCAACTTGAAATTAATAATAAAAAGTGCAGCGTTACTGTTTGCCATATCATCTTTGCTGCACAGCTCCATTAAAAGGGACTCAGAGCCTTACTTAACCCTTGATGTCTTCCAACCCAAACAGGATTATGAGCCTCTGCTTTCTTGTACTTGCGCAGATGAATTCAATGCATCTCGTTTCTGAGTTGGATTCCCTTCCGCAGTACCACTTTCCCCCTGGTACGTCATCTTGCATGTTCTTTTACCATCATGTGCTGTATGTCTATCTAAAACTCTCTTTTATAGCTAAGCTCTGGTATCTTTAAGATCATGCATCTTGTCTACCATTTTATAAAATGCTTTCATTCAAAACATTATTTTATTGTACATATTATGAGATGCAGCATGGTAGTTCAGTACATGTATGTAATGTGTAATGGTCCACTCAGGTTATTTTGGCATTTTTACCTCTTTTAAATACTATCAATTCTTGATGTTGGGAAACTTGAAATTCCCCATTTCTAGTTTTTTATAAAATACGTAGAAAATTGTCATAAATTATACTACCATTTCTATACTACATTATGTTAAGTGAAATAAACCGGACACCAAAATACAAATACCACATGTTCTCTTTCATCTGTGAAAGATAAAAGGTTGATTGCACTAAAGTAGATAACATTGGAATAGTAGACACGAGAGATTAGAAAGGTAAAAAGAAAAGGGAGTACTGGGGAAAGGTCAGAAAACTGGTGCCAATTTGCAATTACAGAGCGACAAATAAATATTAATGTTCTGTATAAGATTGTAAGGTGAATACATTTTACAATATTATGTGTCAGGTCCTCTGACTTCAGTGATGTATACATAGATAAATAAGATACTCACAGAAAATACTATTTAGTAATAAGTAGTTAACTGTGTGCTAGAAAAAGTATATAGAAAGACGAATGATATACAACTAATGACATAAAATCTAATGTTTATAATGATGAGAAAGTACATAGATGAATAGAGAAATAACTAAAATTGTGAATATTATATATCTGTGGTAGTAAAATTTGTGACTAATAATGAGCCTTCCCGTTCAGGGAAAGACTTTCACGAAAAGTTATTTTATACCACATAACTGTTTATAATCACATTTGATGCCATCTACTATAGTAGTTTGATCCAATCAAGCTAACCAGAAAGGCTCTATAAATATTAGAAAGAATTAGAAAAAATAATGATTTTATAGAGTTGTTGAATGAAACTGTGAATGAAATAAATGAAAATGAAAACAAAAGTATAATACCATTCATGCAACTCAGAATCAAGAAATAAAATAATTTTCCGACACTTTTAGAAGAATCACACTCTTGATAGTTTGGCTAGAGATTCAAGGAAGGGTAACTTCTCAGTAGGGAACTGAAATTGTAAATGAATTAGAACTTAACACTATTTAAAAATATGAATTGTAAGAAAGTTTCCTTGGAGATTTTGAGTTAAAATTTTCACTCAGTTATCAGATCTAATGCTGTTGCCACTGTGCTTCGTATGCAGCTGTTGAGGCTAATTGGATGCATTGCCTAATACTACTGTTGTTTCTGACAAATTGTTGACAAGTTTTCTTAATACAGAGGACACAGTAAAAACATGTATGTACATAGAAAACATGAAGTATTCTGCTTCTTTTTGACTTATGACACCAAGAATTTAGAACACAATTCTTAAAGATACTAAACAGAAAAGAATTGCTTGTAAATTCAGTGGTGTAAATTAGTATATTTATAGCATGTAATTTGGCAGGACTTTAGTACTTTACAACATTTAAGCCACGAAATATATTTCTACAAATTTATTTTATAGAAGTAATTGTGGTTATATTCAAGATACAGCTATAATATTGTTTATCACATTTTACAGTGAGAAAAATCCTAGATCATGTATTTGTTTAAGAATGGATGATTGGTTAAATAAATTTTAATAGACCGTCACCACATAATAATTTGCAGTCATTATACATTAAGTTGTGAAATTATAATTAATGGCTTGGAAAATGGATGCGGCAACGTGAACCTCGGGTGCAGGTTGTGAGGTAGTGTGTAAAGAATAAGGCTGTTTAATTCATTTGATCACATGCCTTAGGGTAATATTTCTTTCTTTGTTCTGGTTTAATGCTTTCAAAAATTTTCCTTCAGTGCTTGTATTTTACTAGTTATGATAAAGTAGAAAATAATGTGCCAACAGGAAGTTCTAAAGTCTGAAAGTATAAACCCAAAAGAACATTTATTTTTCACTTAGTCAAAGTGAACTGTGGGTCTGAAGTAGTCTTTCTGGGCATTTTCCAGGGAGTTCTTTTGTTTTGTGGTTTCATGACCATGGTGAGAAAAAATGCGATACCACAGCAGATAACCGTTTCTCCTCCATAGCCCTCCAACTAGGAACCTACGACCCGTGTTTATATGAGCAATAAGGTAAAACTAGGCGCAAGGCCGCATCACTGCAAGGGGTTTGGGAAACACCTTCAAATATAGACTCAGGAATATCTTAAAGGAGTAGACTTTGGTGACTTCCAGTAATTAACATGAAGTTATCATTAATATATACACTCTACACATTTTAAAAGGTATATTTGAATCAAGAAAGAAAAGGAAGCATAAATACAATAAGTAGCAAAACTATTAAAATGTCAGAGAAAAGTTTAAACTTCTGAATTACAATATTCTTATTCTCTACACTCATATTTAAATTGGAAAAGACCTGTTAGGCATCTTGATAAGAAAAAAAAGTCTAATAATATAAGAAATTAAATAGTTTAAATCAGCTTCTTAAATTATTTTTAAACTTTGGGTGAAAGAATTCACTTGAGTAAAACAATAAAAAAAGAACAAATGCCTCAGGCCTGCAAAGTAGTATGAATTAATGAAAGGCAAAAGGATATATCAATATGATCTTCAAGTCAGTATCAATTATCAAAATTAGATGTCAAGACAAAAATAGAAAATATCCTTCATCTCTGCAAATAGATGGTAAGAATCAATCTTAAAGAATAGGATAAGCATATTGGATGGTAATTTTGGCCATAATATTAAAATAATAGACGTTGGACAATTATAAAATAGTATTATCACTAGTAACAGCAGTGGTTTATGTAGAGTATTAAAGGTAAATAAGGGAATTCAATTTTTTGCTTTAATTTCTGTTCAACAGCAACACTTCCACAGTCATAGCTAAGACCAATGATAATCATGGACAAATACTTAACACATTAATGATAAATGAAAAAGTCATATTTCCTTATATATATTACACAAATTAATTGTTATAAGTGAATATTTTGATAATATTAAATATTTCCTTTTTTGGAGGATGGGAGTAGGGACTGAAGCAGGGGAATCACAATGAACTATATTTTTTTTATCTCTGTGTGTGTGTGTGTATAAATTTTGAGAAAGGGACTCATTAAAATATTTTGTTGCCCAGGTTGAATTAGAACTTGTCATCCTCTTCCCCTGACCTCGCTGAGTGCCGGATTACACATATGCACCACCAGCCCCAACTAGATATTTTCATTTTATTACTTAAAATCTAATTCTATTCAAAATATAATGTATAAGTTATAGAAATTCATTTGCATGCACCTGATAATTATATCACCATAATCTTTGACATTTTTATTTACTATTTCTGAAAGGTGAGTAAATATATACTACATAATGCTTAAGACTGTAATGCAAGATGAATACATTGGAAATAATTGTGTCTCTAAAACTCAAAAAGCAAAGATAATATTCATTAATTTTATTTTTATGATTTTTATATCTTTTTATTTTTAAGAGAAGAGAGAATACTAAAATATTTGATCTCATTCTGATAAGGTATCAAAGAAATTTCATAAGCAGATATATATTCTACAGTATATATCTCAGTCCAGGCAGCTGGTTTAAGTACTTCTTAATATTATGTGGAAAGTCAATAACTATACTTATGTAATAAATCAAGTTTGCTCTGTTTTGAAGAAACAGCCATGCTAATTGATCTGATGTTGTTTTAATGTAATGCAAATTTAAATTACTGAAAGTAAATTTATTTCTATGTGCTCAATAGGAGAGTTACATAACTCACAAAATTTATAACTGGCCCATTCCAGAAAATCATTGGTGATTATTGTTTAGTGTTGCCTATATATTAGTATTTATTATAAATTATTTTATAAAACATGATTACATGAGTAAATATATTTGCAAAATCAAAAACGAAGAAGACATTATAGTCTCTAGGAATCTGAAAATGATGAAAAAAATCTACTATTCCCGGAAACAGTTTTAAGAGTAATGTTGAACTTTTCCTTTGCTCTCTTATATTTGTAGTACAAATTCAAATAGTCTACACTGAAATTTCTTAATTTAACGGCCAGTGACAAAAAAGCAATGTTTATCAGAATTATATTTCATCATCATGTTATTTGTAATTAAAGAACGTCTTCAAAAGCAGAGTTTGAACAGCCATGTAAAGCTGAGCCTACATATTCTTACTTCTTTCCATTTGTACTCTACACCTCAATATAGTACCAGTAGGTAAATAATTCTATGTGCCAATTCAATCCTGTTGAAAAAATTAGGTAATATTTAAAATAGCATTTTATTACTGTCTTCAATTATTATTTTAATTGTTTTTTAAGAGTTTGCAGCAAAAGTGTTTGTTTTTCTTTGTTAAACTATAATAAAAAAAAAACCCTGCTCTGTTAAATTAAAAATAATGAAATGCAGGGTTTTATACAAATGTGCATATCAATCTAGGAATTCCATGCATTTGTTTGAGAAGATATGCATTTAATAAGCAAACCAAGATTTATCAAAGATCAATTATTGTTAAAAAACAAAGTTCACTTTAATCCCAAAAGTAAAGAAAGAATCCTTCTAAAACATATCAGATAGCATAAGTGCCTCGAAAAAAGTCTTCTGGCTTCCTGTATCATTAGGAGTAAGGACGAGGTGAAGGGAAGGGAGGCAAAACGCATTGAAACCGGCTATGTTCACATGCCAGGTCCCTCTGGAATGTTATTATTCTGTACTCCAAACACGTACTAGTAAAAACCAGAAGAAAGGGAAAAGTTCTCTGTAACATGTGCTCTTTATGACTGTGTTTAACAATGGTATATATGTTTCTTCATGTTGGATTCTGAGTTCTCATTCTTTTTCTTGTATACCTTTTTTTTTTTGCTCCATTATTCATTCAAATGAGTGAATCTTCTCCTTTACCATGAATGCAACTTTCTGGAGGACAGAATGAACAGACGTGATAGCCAAATGTGTTAGATGAAGATTGAATGATTCCAGTAAGGCAAGAGGTAAAGTGCATTTGTGTTGTTACTGCTTTAATGACACAAGACATTAGAATGTCTTGATTGTAATAGATCATTATGGTTATTTTTGATGAACTTTAAAAAAAAATTGTCTTGATTCTTGATATCCTCCCCGCAAAAAATAAATAAATAAATAAATAAATAAATAAATAAATAAATAAAAGACATTTGTGCCAAGTGTATGTCAAGGAACTCACAGATACTCAGAGAACAGAGCAAAAGCATCAGGGCCCAGACTTTAGGAGGCAGGTGTCAGGGACGCTGCCCGCTTCACCAGGCAAGAAGAGTGATCACCGCCTGAACCTTACTTGCTCAGGGTTCTCTCCAGCTGACCATTTAATTTTTCTATGAGTGAAAAATTAATCTTGCCTGTTTCCAGAGAGCATGGTAGCTAAATGGCTATTCTTTTCATGAGGAAAAGAAAATTATTCCTGTCTGTGAATATCTTGGCAAGTGGATATTCAGCTCAGTGGAATTCATGCCCAAATATGCCGTGAATCCACTTGACCTCTACATTGGAGGTACTCATGAAGCACCCTCTCTGGAGCTTCTTGCCTTTGGAAAACGCTTAAGAATGTCTGAGTAATGAGGAGAAACTCCTTGGCTTAAATGGTGAAGAATCATGTCTCTGTTTGAAAGTGAGGGAATGCACGGTGGCTTGTGCAATGTACGCTTTGTATCAGGTCCTTTAAAATATTTCTGAAATTAGCACAACCCAAAGTATCATGTAGCAGAATGATATTCAACTATAGTGTGCATCACAATCACCGGAAAAGTGTTTAAACCCCAAATCCCTAGTCTCAGGCTCCGGTTTTCGGTCAATGGATCTAGAGTGAGTCCTGAGAATTTTTATTCCACAATTTCCTGTGTGGCACTGACATGGAAAGAGCAAGACAAACACTGAGTATCAGAAGCACCAAATAGTTTAAAGTTTGTAATGGCAATAATTGATGGGATAAAACAATCTTAATTTTACATTCTGAATATCACAGTCATACCTGATATTTCCTCAAATAGGGAATAGAGTTCAAATATCCAGTTAACCAACTTTGGAAGGCATTTTCAATATTTAAAACTCATCAAATATAATTAATTCCCCACAATCAAACAAGACTATACAGGAGGCTTAAATTTATAGTTTACTTAAATGTAAGTGTATAACATATTGTTTGTAGATTTATGGAAATCAAATATTAGTGCAACTCCTTTTGTTTATACACTTAAATCATATGTGACAGGAGGATGTGCTTGTAAGCTGGTAGGTCTTGTTCATTTTCTCACTGTGACTCTAAATAGTTTGGTTTTATTGTTTTTTTTGAGCTATCAAATCTACTGTGCAAGAGTGACATAAAAAAAATCTTATGGCTTCCCTATGTCCACCTACCTCTATCTTATCTTTATTTTTTATAAAATTGCTATCAAAATAAATGCAGAAAATTTTTCCGATTCCTAGATTTATTCAACTTCATCCTTTCAAATATGAGATTTCTTTTATAGATCTAAGGTTTACTGACTTGTGTTGACATGGTTATTGACCAAGCTAAAATTTTCTGTTTGGTCTCTTTAAAATGCCAGCATCAGAGTTCTGTTGTGCCTACTTCTTTAAGTTTTCTGGTCTGAATGAAAAATACAGTGGTGATTTTTATATGCCAAGAAAATTTACCCTTGATTTTTGTTGAAGAGAGAATATTACCATATCTTATGAGAACTAAAATGTCTTTCCTTGTTGTCAAAAAAAGAAAAAAAAGAAAAAGGACTGAAATGCGTTTTTAAAAAAAATTAACAAGCATCCACTGCTGGTGTTGCCTGTGATTAATCATAGGTTAAACAGTACATGTATATTACCTAGTGTCCTTGTTTGTTCACTAATGACCAAAGACACAATTAACTTGAATTGTCACTATTATCAAAAACCTTTTATGAAATTAAATATAAAGATTATGAATTACATACAGGAAAGAAAATGAAATCAGTGCATTTAATACATATTCTCTGAAGTTTTTACTTACATATCTTTTTTTTAGCTCTTGTCACCTACCTGCAATTCCAGCACACAGGAGGCTGTAGCAGGAGGATCACAGTTTCAAGTCCAGCCTGGACTACTTAGTGAGACCATAGCAAACACAAAGAGATGAGATTTTTCTATTTTTTCTTCAGTCTTTTTCTCTGTATTATTAAAATCTTTATAACCACCTTCATGATATTTCATGGACATTTAAGACCTGAATTTTCCTTTTCAAAGAATTCTTCATTCATAAGAAAACCGCTCAGTTGACAATTAAATGTCTGAAGCTAGCAATAGTTTCATTTCCTCTTGGTTTGGGTTGGTTATTATGTTTGCTAGGAATGAAATAATCTCTTTAAACATTGTACTAAATAAGGTTCAGACTCTACTTCACCACTGAAATCAGAATTAAACTTATCTGGTGGGGAGGATAAAAACAAATAACAATGTTCTTTAAATAATACCAAACCAAGCTTGCTATTTCATAGATGGGAAGTGTCAGGACACATATTTCTTAATGATTAAAATTTCTAGACTCCAGCAATATAATCATAAACATGGTTTTCATGTCATTGGAATAATTATTACTTAACCACTGCCTTCCGCATAAAGAAGAAAATGAATGATTTCAGGCAAACTTCATTCAATAGCACGTTAGTTGATATATTTAGAAGATATTTTGTCCTTTTCTCCTTCCAAACTGATGATGAAAGTGACTTTGCTTTCTCATTCTTAAAATACTTTTAGGCTGGTTTATGACATGGAGAAAGTATTGTCCTTTTTGTTCAGTTTGCCTAAAGTTCTCTTTTTGGTGTTTTTTATATGCTAGTGGAAACTCATATATATATATTTTTTCTACTTTTTAATTTTGAGTATCTTTGGATATTTATGGAAAATTTACATTTGCCTGGTATGTTCTAAGCTGCTTATTATACATATATGAATTACATATATTTTTTGTAAATCATAATACATTGATTTCATAATTTTATGATTTTTTTCTAGATCGACTGCATGATTTAACTCAATGTTAGTAGGTAATTTAAAGAATTGGTTCTAAAATGGATTGATTGTGTCCCTTAGTGTAAATTTAGTAATGAATTTAGATATTTTTGATGGTTACAACTTGGAAGAGGAAAGAAAATGAAGAGAACTGTTGCTGCGTGGTGAGGAAAGACCAGTGATGTTATTAGACATTGTATAAAGTCAGGATAATCTCTTATAACAAAGATTCATCTTTTTCCAAATGTCAGTAATGCTGAGGTTAGGAAAGGTGTTCACAAACAACTAACTCAGTGCAAATAATAGCAATAAAAGTCTGAAATCATTTAAAACTATTCTTTCTGCATTTTATTCATTAATAACAATTTACGATAACCTGGCCAGTAGTTTCTATTTAGTATGTTTTTAAATTTCTCTGAAAATGATGATATAGAAAAATAAGATCTCACTTATGTATGAGTACATAGTGCCTGAAGGTGCTGTCAACTACCACTGTTTCCAATTTTAATGTGTTTTCAATTACCATGTGATTATATGGTATTTAAGTGAGATTTTAAGATTTTGTGGAATAAATTGTTTATTGAAACTACAACAGAAATGAAGTTGTTGTTCATGCCTTTTCTTAAAATCCAGCTTACAGATGAAGATGTAATTACACAGTGAATTTCAGGGTTAGTCATAAATTAGATGCAAAAATTGTTATTCATTTCCTTTTTGCCATTTCCATGAGCTGAATGAAATAAAGGAAGGCTAAGCTCAAAGTACAAAGTTACGCAAGTACGCACTTATTACAGGAAAAAATTCTTGGGTCCTAATTTCATTGAGAAAAAGTGTTAAGTAACCAGGGCCAGGGATATAGCTCAGCTTCACAGTGTCTGCAGGCAAGCACAAGGTCCTGAGTTTGATTCCAATACCAAAAAAAACAAAAAAAAAGGAAAAAAAAAGAGTAAGTAACCATTTGATTGTGTAACAAGTGTTAATGACAAAGTCACATTTGTTATTTGACGTCTAGGTTTCAGTAGTGGACAGTGGATTATATATATATATATATATATATATATATATATATATATACATGCAGATATAATATATCATATATATTAGATTATATATTACAGCTACATTGTGTCAAAAAGAAAATGAACCTTAGTGGCACTGTGTTGTTATGGTACTCTGCACTCTCTTATTGTGTGTCTTCGTTACTAAATTCAAGGTCTGTGGCTATTATGTTCCGTCTAGGAAATAGACAGTGTTCAGCCCAAGAGGAAAATATTGAAGGGCAAAATCATTGCAACTCAGGAATCTTGTCATCCTCGCAAACATTAGAAGTTCTGTATGCTTTACGGTATTTATGTCTGTCTTTCTATGTGTCTTACCTGCTTAAGTAAGTAAGTAACTCAACTTTGAAATACCTTAAGCAGAGAATGTTATAGTTTTTATCTCAACTGTCCCCCAAAGCCCTTTAATTAAAGACTCGGTCAGAAGAGACTTAGGTGTTTGTACACCTTTAATAGTTAATTGTGCAGTTCTTACGAGAATGTTGAATCTTTCCCTGTCCTTCTCTTTTGCTTTCTTGCAAGAGTTGAGTGGTTTTTTTCAACCATGCAATGTACATTGTTACTATTTGGCACCTCCACCAGTCACCTACATGCAATGGGCATCCAGATGGCAGAGGAGATTGAAAACCTTGAGTCACAATAAAACTTTTCTCCTTACAAGGTAATTATCTCAAATATTTCTTATAACAATGGCAGAAGAAGAGTATTCATTTGGCCCAAAGTATACCAATTTGTTTTGAAACTGGCACAGAGAATAACTGAGTAGCATGAACTTAATATTTGCTGTCAAGCTGTATATGTATTCCAACATGTAAGTACAGAGCTGAGAAAGACAGAACCCAAGTGCACAGAGGAACCCCTCAGTGTGGAGAAGTTGAGGATTTGAAGAAACAATGAAGCTTTGTCAGTGAATAAGAAATTTTCCTCACAATTGCAACATAGGAAGCATGGCTGAATTTTCAAACTACTGCCCTGGGCAATTCATATTTAAGTCTAGGATGTGAATGTGGGCATTCCTAGCCTGCTGGCATGTCCTACATATTACCTACAGAGTTGCTAGGCTTCACAATTGTTTATGCAATTCATATGCATTGTATAAATCATACATTTAGATGCTGCATATATTTGAAACTATAGTAGCCAATTATGTGCTTCATTTTATCTGTTCATACTTCTCATGAAAAATCCTGTCTGCTGTCCACTTTTTCCCTTCTTATCTCTGCACGTCAGGTGAGATGTCACAATGCTACTCTCCTCCCTGCCTTTGGCAATGAACCTTGCACTATGCTTCCCTCCCCCTGGGTCTTGATTAGGCTGATTTTCGTGCACAGGAATTTTGTGGCTACAAAAACTGTATCCCCAGTTGTTTTTGAAATGTTTTTGATAACTCGCAGAACCATTTTTAAGAGTTGAATCGGGTAGCGTTGTGTAGGTTTCCAGTGCCTTCCCAGTGGCTGCCCTCAAGCGACTGCTGCTATCACTTTGATACCAGAAACTTTGGCGAGTCACAAGAGGCACAAAAGCTCCTTCGGTTCAAAAACTTTAGAGGTAAAGCTATTTGACCTGAGAAATATCCTTCATTTAAGCTTCCTAACAAAGTTATGCAACAGACTTTGTTACTTACAAAAGTCCTTATATTGATTATCAAAATAATAGCAGACTAGTGGCTAAAAGGATGGGTAAAATTTTAAACTTATCTTTAACCCATGTTGCTATATATATCTCACAATGGACACAATGTTTCAGGCTCCTATTTCATTTTCTCAATATTGTTTTTCTCCTGGTAAGTTTTTTATAAGAAGTAGGAAAATGTCTAAGCATACACATATCAACATATGTTAATACTTAAGTGTCTTGTTTCTTGATATCCTAGCGATATATTAAAGATTTTCAGTAATATGTGAGTAGAAACTGGTTATATGTAATTGTTTATTTTCTCAGTTCAGTGTAGGTATTTCTAGATCTGAGTCTGAAGTTCTAAAAAACTGTAATTTTACAAGAAATAGCATTGCTCAAACTTATCTCTAAACTTTGCTGACAAGAAGAAAATGCACTACTGAGGTGACAGTTGTCAACAACTGTTAAGTTTTGTTCAGAGGAATAATTACATGCTTACTAAGAAAGGATTTCTAATTAAGAGATGCTGAAAATTTTATCTTTAATGTTCTTTCTAAATTTATAAGGAGAAAAATGTCTAGTGATTTTTTAAAATATTCATTTCACTGTTAGACAATTCTGGCCCAAACTTTATCTTACCAGACAATACATATGCAGTGGATACATCCTATTTTTCAGCCTTATTGAACTTCTTTCAGTGATTATTAGATCTCTGATTTTTCTCTCTTTACAAAATGCCTTCAGCCTACTTTTTAAACTAATGATTATTATCGTGTACCTGAGGTTTTTCTTTTATTCCCCTGATACACAGCCTTGTCTCACATCACTACATAAGCTTATTTTTCTACTTGTGGCATTGCATCAGTTATGAACTTTCCCATTTCATATGAGGTTTTTGTTCAAAACATCCTCTTTCCACTCAACTCTGATTTCTTGGATGAAGAACAAATGCACTCATTGTTTATTCAGGAAATCAATATATGTACCAGCATACAACACATCACCCAACTATATTGAGGTATCTAATAGAAAATACATAAGGTGATATTGTAACAGATATTCAGAGGCTGTTTTTTTTTTAACACACTGCCTTTTCACTTAAGCATGAAGATGCCCAGTGGGTACTAAAAACAGGATAAAAACTTCACATTTCTGCACTGTGTCCATCTTTTTTGCAACCTAAACCATAGGTCACATTGTTACTGAACTCTGCAAATAAACTTGTTAATCATTTAAGAAGTGTTGGTCTAAAGTTTGTAATTCTCCACTCAAGGCTGATAAGTATAAATAGGATATTTAAAATTTAATGAGATATCATAGCCAACATATTGCCAGCTACCAGCTATTACAGTGTCCTGTTCCACACCACAGGAAAAGGGCCTAAAAATCCCCAATCATTGCCATAAAATAGGGACCAATCTTTAACCTAACTAACTCCATCTTGCCTGCTAACTTGGTTTTGCTCTTAGTAACTTTTCCCTGTATATTCTTGTATTCCATGAACAATAGGTCTGATTGATAAGTATCTTTTAACAAGATTTGCCAAAAATAACTGCCAGGTGGTATCAATTTTCTTATTGTGAAGAAATTCTACATGATTGATCCTAAGGTAATAATCAACTCATCCCTGGTTTGACTAAGAATTTTAGCTACAGAAACCTACAACCCTTGCTTTTGCTATTTCTTTGTAAGACCACATGACTGATAACCACCTGAAGACAGATTTTTTAGTAAGTAGAAATTTTTTTCCCAAATGTGGCCTGTTTTAGTTACTTTTCTCTTTGCTGAGACAAAATACTCAATGCCCAAAATTAAAGGAGGAAAGATTTGTTTAGCTCAAGGTGTGTAGACGTTTGAGTTCTTAGGTGATTAGCTGCAAGGCAGAGTGGTATAGCAGAGAAGCATTGCAGAGGAGAAACTTTTCATGGTAGGCAGAAGGCAGCAAAGTAGCAAGCTATTAAAACAAGTGACAAATTGCCAGCACACCTCTCTTTCTGTCCCTTATTTTCTATCTAGACTCTCTGCCTTAACACTCACACCCAGTGTGGAACACCTTAATCCTAGCATCACACCATGAATCAATCTCAGCATCACATTCTTAATCCTGGCATCAGATACTCTCTATCCAATCAACTCTAAAAACACCCCACCTACGGCCACATGTGGCTTGGAGTGGACATCTAGACACAAGTCGTAACATGGCCATGCTGAAAATAAATTGCTTTCTTACTTTTCCACTACTGCTATCACTTCAGTCTTTTCCAGGCTGAGGGTGTTCCATTGAAATTTTAAGAACTAGACCCTGGCCTAATAGTGTAGTAACTGATTACGAGGATAATATCATTAATGAAGAAAATCTACCCATAAAAGTCTTATAACATTAGGTTAAAGACATTTTATTTCTTCCTGCTATCAGTTTTACTGATGTTCTTGCCTAAAAATATATATTTAATTTTCTTACAAATATTCCCAACTACATTGCCATCTGGTACAAGTAGTAATAATTTAAAGAGAGAATCAGCTCCACGTTTTAAAGTCCAGAGAAGAAATGATTAATGATGAATTACCTGAGAAAATTAAAAACATATGTATTTTTTCTGGACTGTCAACCATATACAGATTGATTTGCTGGTGATTTATATCAGGGTTGTTCAACATGACAATTTCAACTTTGAATTAAGAGAAGAAAAAATAAATAAAAAGAAGACACAAAATAATGCAATGCCCCATTTGAGTCAAGTGATAGTATAAGAAATTCCTTTTTATAGATAATGCATTTAACATCTAACATGTATCAAGTAATGTTATAAATTTATGGATTTATCAGGAAAAAATTCCTTCCTTTTTGAGTGCTTCATTGTAGTAAAGAAAATAGATGACAAATAATTAGTTAACATAAAAAAGATTCATTCTGTACTTTGTTGCATAGTAACAACTCTGCTTTAAAGAAAATAAAAGAATAATTTATTCTGATCTAAGTACATATGAAAGACCACTTTCTGAGAACATGGAACAGAGTGGGAAAATAAAACAAATAGACATAGATGAATCGAATATGCCATGCTAGGAAGGGGATTTAAATTTTAATCAGGGTGCTAGGGACCAATTTATTGCTAAAGTGACCTTTTGGTAATGGTTTTGCAGGTGAGTGTGTTAGGCTAGTGATAAGCATTGCATTCCAGGTGGGTAGGTTTAAACTTCTCATTAAAGATATGGTGAGGAGACAGTGTGGTTACTGTGCAGCTCCACTGGAATGAGTGAAGAAAATGAGTGCTGTGTGGAAAATAGCTCAAAGTTGCAAGCTTAGAAAAGACTACAATTATACACCATGCTAACCATTTTGTTTTTACACACAATGAAATATGGAGCCCTCCTGGTCTTTTCCTCAGTATATCATCTGGCTCCGCCTTAAATATTTAAGAGATGGCTCAGTCTTTAGTAGAGAATTAATGCCCATGTGCATGGATAAGGTTGAGGATTGTTTATGTTACTGTGATAGCAGTGGACAACTGCAAATGCGTGAAGGTAGATCCAAATGATTTACTGAAAAAGAAAGGCAAGGGTGATTCCAAGAATTGGACGTAGGTTTTCGGTTGTGTTCTCACAAATTGAGACAATGGCATTCTTGTTAACTAAAATGACAGCAATTTTAGGTAAGGGGAATTCAATGTGGAACAATAAAATTCAAGTGTATTCTGCACTGATCTAATTAGTTTAACATGTATGTAGAAGGAAATAATATGTAATTGCTTTTAAATAAGATACTTTTTTATTTTGTAGTAGTGCTTAGATAAGATACTTTTTATTGAAATTTCTAATAGAGAAAGACACAATTTTGCACTGAAAACCCAAATCAGAAAGTGATTCTCAACCTTCAAAACAGACATAACACATCTTGTTTGGGGAGAGTAATAAATATTGCAGTGCTCCTCTTTAAGCTAACTGTATATTCAGTGAATGTAAGTATTGGCTTCCAAACTGTGCAGTTGTGTCCCTTATTGTGACTTACCTAAACACAGGGAACGGCTTGCCTTTAGTTGTGTCTCTCGCAAAAGACGTCTCATAACTGAGAATAGACAACTTGAAGCAAATAAACTTGCAGATTTCTGGTTTTAATTAGGAGTACTCTGAAGGGGCTATAGTTGCAACTGCATATTTTGTCAGCTCCTTGCATGCTCAATCTTGTCACTTTTCCTTCATGTAATTATCTCAGAGTTTACATCTGTGGCAGCCAAAATAAGTTACGCTGTGTCAGAAGGTTTCTAGGAAGTCCTTTCCAAAGAGACATTGGATGTGAATCATTTTCTGAGTAAACAGCAGTGAGAACCGGATATAAGGCCCTTGACAGAACAGGCTTAAAATTTTGTGGGTGACTAGATGACAGGTCACTGCAAAGGTGACCTGCTGGCTTGTGCACTCTCAGGTTGAGGAGAGAGATGAAGGAAATGGTATATTATGATGCTCCTTGCTGACCTCTGTTAATATAATTTGGAGTATTGATTGCCTTTAAATGCCATGGGTTTTAATATACAACTCTATATCCATGTAAATAAACAAAACACCCTGCCCACCGAACTATGCAGTAGTCTCTTTTACCACACACACTTTTACTTTCTGAAAGAGCTATTTTCAACTTAGTGAAAGATGATTTCCACATATATAGCCTTACCAGAGCTGTAAGTAGCAAAGTAAAAACAAAATAGACTGACCCTAAAGTTCTTTCACTTTCAAAATACAAACTTCTGAATGCCTTTTTAACTCTGGACCTTCATGTTCATGTTTTTATTTATTGATTTTGCTGTCTAGTGTCATCCTTTCAAGAAGACCGTGATGTGTAATTTTTAAAAGAATCTATGTCTATACATGACAGCCATTAACATGTGTCCTTACACTTGCTCTAGGCTTCTTTAGACTGTGACTCTGATATGTTACTAAACATGCCTGACTCATCACTTCTTCCCAGTCTTGATTTCTGTGTCTCACCACAGCCCCTCTATGTTCTAAACTTTTTTCCTAAAGTTTTGATACTCATTTTGAATATTTGGTTGCAGGTGTTTTGATGTTCTCACTTTCATAGGATCTTCTAAGCCTAGACAGCCACCTGGTCAAAGCAATAGCACAATAACATCAATTGTGATATACCCCATCATTAAAATTTTAAGATATGAAATGTTATATACCTTCAAAGCAATTAAATATAAAATTTATTTTGTTAAAAAGATTTCTTATAATGCTGTAACAATAGGCATTCTTTCTAAACGTGATAAAGTAAAGCACAAATTGAAATGAAATTAATTTTAACTACTGAATGTTAATTAGGGTGATTAAAGAATAAAATTAGATGTACATGGGAGAAACAAAATTAAATATATTAGAGCATAAAATGTAGTGCTGATTGGTGTATAACTATGAAATACTAGTGTGTAGTGCAATTTAAGAATTTCTCTAAACAAGAAAAGAAACAAGTCCATGAATGAGGAAAGAACCAGCAATGGTCTATGGGCCTTGCTTTGTGCTTTCTTTTCTTTGAAAATGAGCTTTTTCCCATTGATTCTGGTGCCTTCTTCAGCACTGAAGACAGTTGTAAGTACATTTCATCCATTCTTAATACATTTTCTGTATTGACTTTATCATTCACAATAAGCCTAACTTTCTCTCTGAGGGATAATGCTAAGGGATTTAAAGCACATAGCTTTATTAATGTCGGTCTAAATAACCCTGGTTCTATAAAATAGTAATTTTGCTTTAAGAGCAATGAATGTTGTAGCAAAATAAGTTAAGAAATTGTTTGCTTTAAACTTCTTAATTGGAGATTTAAAGAATATGTTAATTACACAGAAAACCTCCCAGGGAAAAGGAAATTTGCTTGAAATTTCTCAGTTCTTTAGCCAAAAAGACATCTCTGTAAGGGAAGTTCATTCCTTTGCATAACAATTAACATTTTTCCCTTAGTTTTGCTTGGGATTCTTGTTTCTCCAAAAAAGAGACAGGGAAGGAGGGAGAGAGAGAGGGGAGAAAAAGAGAGAGAGAAGGAGAGGGAGGGAGAGGAAGAGGAGTAAGAAAGAGAAAGAAAAACGGAGAGAGACAGCCTTTTCTAATTTATGTTGTACTTAGAATAAAGAAAAGAAAAACTAAATATTTGTTAAACAATTTCAAAACCCCTCAATTTTCAGATTTTCCTCATGGAATAACAGCTACATGCCCTCTATCAAGTGGATACAAGTAATACTTATGTAAGATGGATTTAAATAAGAGAAGCTGGGGGTGATACTGAATTCATAAATTTGTGAAGAAGAAGTTTGGCTTTGCATAGCCTGACTCAGCTTGCACTACTGGATAAAATAACAGCAGCAGTGTGCTTTGCATGTGTTGCCTCTCTCAGGCCCAGGACTATGAATTAACTTTCCTTTTTTTCTAAATGCACTTCTATTGGCATTTATTTCCACTGACTTAATTGTTGATCATTCTCTATCCTTTAAGTAGTATTCAGTATATGACTGTTACTAGTCTGTTGGTCCAAAAAAGATGACATACTGTTTCTTTCCTGTTCTTCCTCAGTTGAAGATGACAACCACCAGTGAAGGTGCTAGCAGAGCTAAACTCTCTCTCTGCTATTTTGCTGTATAGTCTACACCGAGGGCACTCTGCTCAGAGAGAAAAAATTTATTCAACCTTCTTGCAGACTCTAGGTGGTTGACCTCCATTTTCTTATCTGTATCAGGAAACTCATTGCAATTTCCTTCTTTGCATTTTTTGCAGTGTAAATGTCTTTAAAACTTTTTTCAATTTTGCCATACAAAGTTCAACTTTCTCAGAACCTATCAACCACTACTTTGAAATATAAGTATCAATAGCATTAGCAGCATTATCTTTCCATTTATGTGGGAAGTTAAAGATCTAACTTTAGTCAGTTCCTCACTCTGAATTACCAAACTGCTTCCTTTCAAAAAGGTAAAGAGACATTTGGGTAATATTAGTGCAAGCAACTTGTTTGCCCTTCTCATTTCAACAGTATCAAATCATTCTAATATTCCAGTAGAGTTGAATTTAGTTAGCTCTGATCTTTCTCTTTTCATTACAATGGGCTTGAATAATATCTTTCTCAACTCACAAACTTTGTACAATGCACTTTATTCTTCGACAGTGTCATCTCTGCTCTTTTAAAACATTTACATCCTCCTTGTGCCAAACTGTCCATGCAACACAGGATAACTATGATGATTAGAGCATCTCTTTGCTATGCTATGACAGTCCACAAGGAAACCCAGGTAACTCTGCTTGGACACAGCCTTCCACGCACTGTTCCTGGGCAGCTACATCAAGCTCTGGAAACTGTCATACGCCTAAAATCATGTAATGTCCTTCTCACAACCTTGTTCTCAAGTTTCTTGCATTCACTTTTTGAAATGTGGGAGCATAAATAAAATACAAAGAGGCTTTAACCGGAGTAGACAAGTGGCATTCTATATTTTGCTTTTTCCTTTTTAAATGACAACAAAACACATACACACACACACACACACACACGTGTGTCCTACTTTCTTACTTTTGCTTGAAGTTTCTTGCTTTCCTCAAAAAGTACAGTGCAGGTGGATTTGGAAAGTGTGTTGCCGGGATAAGCAGCACACTTCAAGCCCAACTTAGTAACAAATACCCAATTTCACCTAGTTCTATACAGTGGAGTAAATAACTTAGAAAATGAGTTCTGATTGCTGTTTATAAATATTTATTAGAGTTCCTATGTCTGCAATTTCTGCTGTAAAAAGCAGATGTTCTATATTTTAAGGTCAAATACAGAAGTCTAAAAACATTCATTTATTTTAAAGTCGTAAGTTTATTACACTGAAATTCGTGGGTGACCAACCATTGCCCTTCTTGAGGACAAGTCTCTGCAGCTGACAATTCACCTCAGTTCCACAAGAAACTCAGTGATCCTTACAGAGTCATACACTTGCAAAATATGTACAACTATTTACATATCTTAATTTAAAATCTTTATGCCAATATGAACTTGAGTTTCATGAAGAGAAATTACTAGATTGGTGGTGCTTAGGAGTTATAACTGGGTTTTTAATGATTTTTTTTATCTTATAACCCAAATTGCCAATAAAAACGATGACAAAAATTTACTTGAAAATAAAAATGACACAAGTGCTGTTTCCCGTTGACAGAGGCCTACTAAGGAGCTCCTTTGAAAATGTCAAAACAGAGGTGAGCTTATTCTGTGTTTCAAACATTCTGAACTTTTGTTAGAGCTTTTTAGTTTCTTTTAATTCTTGGGCAATTATTCAAAAAGATACTTTTATATAACGTTTCATAGTAAACAAATCCATTAAATGAGAAATCAAATTCAGCACTGAGATCAGAATACTTAATCATTTAATATATGCTACAGCTGGAAATTTGGTATATACATACATAATGCATGTATTGTTTCTAACCTGTCAAAAAGATTCACTAAAATGGAACTTAAGTCTTCAGTGTAATTTTAAAAAATTCATTCTACATCAGTTCAGCATTTCTGATATAAAGTGTAAACTTTCATTTTTCATAAGTGAATCTGACTTAGACTGCACTTAACTGCTGTAGGTCTTAATACAACCCTGATCTGATCACTTTGCTGGATATAACAGTGATAGATTCTAAGGACATCACAGAAAAAGCAATAGTACAGTTGAAATTTGAAGCAAAAATCACATTTAGTGGAATGATACTAAATGTGGGTCTTATGGTAATGAGTTGCAAGTGTATTTAAGTAGTATGTCTTATTGTTTTCAAGCTGTAATTTCAACAATGAGAATTGCTGAAATCAGTTTTAAGGCACCATAGAAACAAGACACTCATATCATTTTGAAAACAGAAAGGGTGAGAGACGATTTGAATCAAGCTTTGAACCCCGTTAACTATTCCACTTAGTTATTTTTAGCATTGTCCCTGCCATGTCTTTGCAAATTATCATATTTTGAACCTTGTACTCCTGTAGATATTAAGAACAGTTCTTGCTATGACCTACTCTAGTCCATGGGTTCATGAAAACCCATGAACAGCCTCGCCCCAAGGTTGCTATGGATAAGAGCAGATAAGGTATTAAAACTACTTGTTCTCTCTAGAAGAAAAAAGATTCCAAGTAAAAATAATAAATTTTATTTGATTTTATTTATGCTTATGCATGTATACTATTTATTTTAGAAACAATATAGTATAAAAGTACTAAAAAAAATAGGAAATCTGCACATAAAAATATTTTCACTTCCTGGATTTCTGCTATACAACTACATCTTGTTGAAGACACACCTTGTACTCATTCCTCTGAGTAAATTCAGGTTCATATCCATTAGCAAATATATTACTAATAGGTAATATTCTCAAAACACCCCAAACTACTTTCTCATACAAAGAAAAAAAGACTTAGGGCAAAATTTCAGAAGTTTAACCTTTAAAAACTAAGCCTTCCGAGTTTGATAGAAGCTGATTGCGTGTGTGTTCCCTACTATGTGATTCAGAATAAACTTAGAAAGATGAAGAGACATGGACTTAGCTAGGAATGTTAGAATTTATTTTTCTCAGTGACTAAATGGGTATATGATTCACTAGCCACACTTTTATGCAAGACACAATTTTATGTTTTTGAAGTCTTTATTTTAAAAGATAGTGGCATATGTCTACAGAGATAGTTTAATAATTATGATAATAACATGATATAACAGGCTAATGGACTACATAAATATATTTAATGAGAGAATATAAACAAGTAAAAGCTGATTTCTTCTGTATATAGAATTTGGTTATACAAAATTCTGTAACTATTTTCTTTTTGAACTTCTATGAGCCTAGGAACTGTGACCTAAAATCTCAAACACTTTAGAAAAGCAAATATTTAAGGCTATGGAGAACCTCAGTGGTAGAGCACATACATTTTTTTTTTTGTACCAGGGATCAAACTCACGGCCTTGTGCTTGCCAGGCAGGTGCTTATGCTGCTAAGCTAAATTCCCAGCCCTAGAGCACATACTTAGCATGCATGAGGACACAGATTTGAACCCCAGCGTTGTAAGAATATAGAAAAACACAATTTCTAAGGAGCAGGATTTTCTGTCTCAGAGTCTACACACTGTATACATTGGGAGACTTCCTAAGAAATTATTCAAACATAGTCTATTTGTCTTTCATGTAATGAATTAGATCAGTTTGTTTTCCAATTAAATTAAATTGCTTTTGGATAAAGGATGAGGCTTGAAAAATATTTCCATCAGTATTAGAAGTACTAACATAAAATGAGAACTGACAACCACTAGGGAAATAAACTATTAAAGAATTCACAAGAATCAAGTAATCTATCGCATTTAACCTAAATTAATTAAATGCATATACTTGAATATCTTAATGAAGTCTGTCCTATCATATTCTCAAATAAAGGACCAGTATATTGGTGAACATGGATAACTGAATTATTCTTAATATGCCTTCTCTAAGTTTAAGTTAACTGGTAATATTTCTTACCCAAGCTCTGACTTATAAAGGTTTTATAAATTAGCTTGCACAACATTATTTATCACTTAACAAATTTGTGTTAGTATAAAAAGAGATTAGCAAGAGAAACAGGTGACTTGATTTGTGTCAATTAGATCATTTTCAATCATGAAAATAATTGTTCTTTATTACTAAAATCCATAAAACAGTCCTGGAAAGTAGTCTGGATTATTTGTTTATTTATTTAGGCCAATAGTACTACAAAGTTTAGCAGTATAACATATTGAAATTAGCAGAAATTTAAAGGAGCCAATATTTTATTAAGATTAAGAGAATTGGAAAATTCAAAAACCAAAAGAAAAACCCCTGAAAATTATAATAAGATACATACTTAAATATGTATTTCAAACAAGCATGTCTGTTTGCACTAGTTTCCTCCATTACTTCACTAAATTTCATCATACAGTTTAACTCAATAAATTGATCTATTGATTATCTACTGCGGGTCAGGAACTTTTGTTCACTTGCAGGTACAAAGCTGAAAAGAAAACTGATCTCATGCTAACGCTTAAATGCAATATGAAAATACCAGAAAATAGAAACTGCTAATGTGGAAGTAAAGCAGGAGAAGCACAGAGGAAAGTGACTGGAGGCTATTTTACATTGCATATTAGAAGTCTCTGAGCCTGGGATGTTTTCGCTGGGGCTATAAGGAAAAGAAGCAGGCAGATTTGTAGAGTCAGGGATGAAGTATTCTTGGAGATGGATACATCTTTGTTTCCAAACAGAATGGGTTTTCCTTCCTTTATCACCTAATTGAACCTCTGTAGGTTATCCTGAATAAAAGCATCGGCAATAAATATCCTGGCCTTCTTCCTGTCTTAGGAAACAATGTTCAGTGATTTAATTATTCCATAGTCACCAACTATAAGTTTATGTTACATGTTGTATCAACAACTGTTAAGGTTTTCATTTACATCTATATCTATAATCTTGATATATGTACATCTATTATATATTATATTGATGCAGTCATATAATAAATATGGAGAGTCTAATTTATACATTAAAATTTCTTCAATACACATATATAAATATATATCATACATATAAGTATATACATAAAATACAAATATTATATATTTCTTTATATTCCTGAGATAAAATGCACACAATCATTTATATTGGAACATATATGATTGTGTTTTAATATATACACTGTTGTATCTAATTTTCTTAAAACTTTATTGTAAGTGTTTTCATCTTTATTAGGAATATTGGACAGTTTTCTTGTAATATCTTTGTCTTTGGTGACAGTGTAATTTTTTACTCATAAAATGATTTGTAAATATTTCCACATACTGAATTTAATTTTGTGTAGAATTGGCATTATTTTTTTCTTTAAATAATTTATGGAATTCACCACTAGGTTCTTTGGACCACAAGCTTTCTTGCATCAACTTTGGCAGTGGGTATTTTTTTAAATGTAATTAATGTTGCTGATTTATTAGAAGAAAACTATTCATAATGTTTCATTTTTTTTCCCCTAGTACCTGTAGTTTGTACCTTAACTGGTCATTTTTTTTTTTATTTCTGACACTGGGATTTATTTTCTATTTTTGTACTAATTTTGTAGAAAAATAATAATTTTGTTAATTTTAAGGATACCATTTATGGTTTAATTGATTTTCTGTTTTACTTTCCCATTCTTTATTTGCTATTCTGATCTTATTATGCCTTGCCCTAAGTTTATTTTAGGTGGTCTCTATTTCTGGTTTTGTAAGGTCAGTGAGGACATTAACTTAATATCTTGTTCTAAGAGACACATTAAATATTACAAATTTCTCTGAAAGACTTACTTTTGAGATACGTCTCATAGATTTGCTATACTGCACTTAATTTTACTTAGTTTCAGTTGTGTTAAAATTCTCTTGAGGATTTTTCATATGATTATAGAATGCTTATAAAATGTGTTTTTTTCCAGATGCTTTGAGCTTTTCTAAATATTTGTACGTTACTAGTTTTTCATAGTATAACATCATATTTAGAGATCCTATTTCATAAGGTTTGGTTCCTTCTAAAATTGGTATTTTGGGGGGATAAGATGATATATCTTACTAAATTTTATTTTCACATTTGAAAGTAGGTGTATTCTGCTGTTGGTTACTGAGAATATTATAAATACAAATAAGGTAAAGTTTAACAGTGTCATATATCCTTTGTGAATTTTACTTACTTATTTTATCCATTACTAAAATAGAGATTTTTAAATGTCTCACTATAATTATAGATTTATTCATATTTCCACTTGTGTACTTTAGGGTGATTTTCCTGATTAACATTGAAAATTTTTTCAGTTATTTCATGAACTCTTAGGTTTGTATTTTCTTTAAGCAAATTTGTCCACATTTTTATAAAATAAACATTTTGTATCACATATTGTTTTATCTGAATATATTTCTTTTGGTATTAATGTAGCAATCCATTTTCACTTTGATTGCTATTAACAGTGTATATTTTAAATCTCATTACCATTAAATTATTTTTATTTTTATATTTAAATTGTCTTGCAGACAACAGATTATTGTGTCTTTTTTATTTTAAAGATAATAAAACAAAAGAGGGCAGAACAAAGCAGATCAGAACAACATAAGCAACACAACACTTTACAATAAAACAACCGGATATTAACAGTAGCTATCAAAATATCTCTTTCTCTGCTATAGTTGAGCATAGTTTCAAATACAATGTGTCTTGTTCATGCATCCAATTTGTAAACTACATTGTAAATGGGTGGTTCAGGTAATTTATACTTCATTTGTCTATTTTAGGTACTTGTTGATTTTCATGGATATAAATATACCAATTTCTTTTGGTTTTCTGTTTATGTGATACTTTCTGTCTCAGCTTTTCATTATTTATAGTCCTTATGATATTAATCACATGCTTCAAGACTAAATTTTATCTCCATTTTTTATGTGCTATGGAGATTCAGTGTAACAGGCCTAGAGTTAGTCTGAGCTGCTATATTGAATGAGAGATGTAAACTCTGTGGAACTGACTCCCAATCAGTGCAGGAAATACAATAATTAACACTATAAGTAACTCCAGTTAATTGGGTTTCTTCTGGCATTTTGTGAATGGTTTGTATTAACTTGACCATATTGTTTAATCGAAAAAAGTGACTTTGATGGTTTTCCTTTGACTTCAAAATTAGGTATCCACAAGTTCAGTTTGATTTTACAGTCAACTTCAGATATCATCAGGCAGGTCAACTGTTACCAAAGTAGAAGTAAGATGGAAAGCTCTCACCAGTGGGTCCATGGGATGGACTGTGATGTGACAGATCTTTTCAGTAGGTCCGGAACTGACATAATTTGCAAAAGTGAAGATATATTTGCCTGATTCTGACCCTTGATCACACATAAATATATTGTATATCAATTTTTTATTTTTGTTTTTCTTTAGATCTAAAACAATCTTGGGAGCATTTTGGGCCAAAGAGTCAATCTTACTGGCACGAGAAAGATAGACTCTTTGTGCCTGGTTGGAATGAGGTCCTTAAAAC
>PVJX010000927.1:128226-194650 GCA_004027295.1 Dolichotis patagonum
ATACTATTGTGTTATGTTTGATATTATTGTAATTGAAACTATGCTCAACTATAGCAGAGTAAGAGATATGGTGTTAGATACTGTTGATGTCCAGTTGACTTAATGTAAAGTACTGTGTTGCCTATGTTGTCCTCTTCTGATCTGCTCTGTACTGCCCCCTTTTGTTTTATTCTCTTTTAAATAAAAAAAAAAAAAAAAACTTTTAGCGTTGTGACTGATCACAGAGCAGTGACACGGCTATGTGGCAGGCAGTGTACACCCAGTCACTACTCCACAAGGAGCTCCTGGTTCTGAGATGCTCTGGTTCATGTGTCAGTGGTTTGTGATCTATAGATAAAAGTGCATCTGATACCATTGTGTCAACTGAAAAAAATATCAAACTCTGTACTGTTTTAGGCTCTTCAGTGTGAGGCAGCCTTAAGTAACAAGGCATATTCTTTAATGAATTTCTTATGTTTTCTCATTTTCTGACACATATTTCAATTTTATGAGATTCAGCTCTTCATGTACTACTTTTCTTCCTAAGTATACCAAATCTATAAGACTCCCACCATCACTGTAGCTAGCATATTGCCTTTACTCTGTTTCATACATTATCTTCTTTTTAAATTCAGAGTTGCTTTAGTATCTAAAGCATACAATTTTAACTTCTTGCTGTGTCCATGTAATAGTTTATTAATATAGATGCATTGTCGTCAACTTATATTTTCTCAAAAACAATATTCATGTTATATATACAATGCTGTATAATATTTATTTTGAATCATTAGTTATTGTTTTAAAATATTTTTAAGATATAGAATTTTGAAATTTACAAACATTGTATTTTACAATACTTTCTCATCTTCTGTGAAATGATTTTGGTTGTTTTCTTTCTGTATTTTTCCCACTAATGTTTATTATAATATTGTTCTTAATCATATACATTGTGGCCATTTGAAATATGTTTTTAATATGCAATGATCAAACCTGAGTTACTAACTAACATTTCCACCTCCTGAAACAATTACCAGTTTTTTGTACAGGACAACTTTAAAGTCCAGCCTTCTTGCTCTTTGTAAAATATATCATAAATATATAAATTTGTAATGTTCAGACTACCTCCGCTCTAGTTTAGAACACTAGCACTCATTTCTCCCAGATAACTGCATTTTGGTATCCTGTCTCTCATCCCTTCCCTTCTTAGTCTACAGTGATCACTGTTTTACTCTCCACTTCTACAAGTGAACATTTTTGGTTTCCACATATGTGTAAAATCATACCGTATTTGTCTTCAATATTATTTCACTTAGCATAATATCCTGCAGTTCAATACATGTTACAGTATATGATAAGATTTCATTCATTTGATGGAAGGGTATCATCCTACTGTGTATATAAACCACAGAGTTTTTTATTTTTCTGAAGAGTTTCTTTTATATTGTAATCTAAGGGACTCACGACAAAGTTGTTCAACTCTTTCAAATCTAAAACATCATTTATCTTGCCTTGAACATTAAAAAATGTACACATATTACAGAGTTAAAGTTCTAGTACTTAAAAGATGCCCAATGTACTGTCTTCTGTCTTACACTGCATTTGAAGGAAGTCTGTTGACTTACTGAACTTTATTTTTTTAATGTAAATTTTTTTATGTTGTTTCAAAATTTGTCTTTTTTATTTTTTCCAGTTTTAAAAACTTTTAATATGATTTGTCTTGATACAGTTATTCTTGTTTCTCAGAATTTGCTAAGATTCTAGAACTGTTGATTTATGTTTCAATAAATTTGTACAAATTTGATGCACTAAGCGACAAACATTTTTTCTTGTAATAACTATCATTCTTTTCTTCTGTACACATATATTAGACCATTGAAACTTCCCCCAGTATACACTGCTGCTCTGTGATTGTGTTCTATTTCCTCCTTCTTTGTGATTCATTTTTGTTAGTTACTATTGGTATGTCGTAATGTCCATTAATGTATTTTTGTGAATTTATTACATTATCTATCCTCCCCAACACTGTAGTAGTTCTAGAAGTTCACTTTGGTTCTATTTCATATCTTCTATGTTGTCTCTCCTAGGTTTAATCTTCTGTCCGTATTTAAAAATATAAAATACAATTATGATGATTACTTGAAAGATTGATTCTAAAATTCTAACATCACTGTTAGCTGACTTCTCTAATTAATTTATTTTAAAAACTTGGAAATTTTTTCTCACCATGTACAAGAATTGGTGATGGAGACAAAAATTTTAAAATTTACCATTAAAAATTGCATAAATATTCTCGAGAGATTTTGTTTGTTTCTGTGACGTGGTCAGGTTACTTGAACACCATCTCATCCTTTAAGACTGCAGCATAAACTTGATTTGTTGGAAGAAAGCCTTGCATTCACTTGATTTTCTATCTCATTTTTAAAAGGAGAGAGTCTTCCCTGACCACCCAGTATCCTGTTAATTGTTTTTCATGCTTAGTATTGGGAACACGGACTACTATATTTACTATTCCACCGCAGAACTTCTTAAGTACCATCTGTTGATTTTGGTGCTGTTTTTATTCATATTCATATTTTGTTCACTATTTAACAGGAAAAATAAAAAATAAATATGTTTACATGGAGTATATTTTCCTGTATCAGTGAAATCCTTTTCATATAAAGTGTATAAAATGTTGAAGTGTGGATCTTATAGTTCTACACTATTGGCTCTTTGAAAAATTCATTCAATAAAATGAATAATCTAAAAATTTACAATCAAAAAGTTAATTGTCTGCCTCTAAAAAATATAAAGAAATATTCAGCAATGTGATTCACACTGTAGTCCTTTTGTTTGTACTATATCTTAATAGCTGACTACTATCACGTTTAAGTTCATAGCACTAGCTTAGTATTTTATAATTCTCAGCAAATAACATTCAATCAAATTCATGTAAGTAAATTTTATATTTGGTTTAAAAGCTCACTATGATATTTTACCATTAAGCTTTAACATGGTTATTGTCAAACCACAGTTAAAAGCATATACATCCCTTTCTACAAAGTTCAAGTGGTAACAATGAGTAACATTACATTTACTCTATACTGAATATATTTTTCAAAATTATTTAATTTAGCCTTCTACTCTGTACATAAATGAAATAACTTATGTTTTCAGAGATTCAAAAGTACTAATAAACTGATTTACATCTAACTTATCAAAGAAATTAGATTTAAAATATATGTAGTCTTAAATTCAGTAAGGTTGGCTATTACCCCAAATAATCACCAAATTTTTTCTACATTACTTGGCAAATGTTACGATGGCTGCTCTGAAAGACAATGAAAAATTTTAAGAAACCACTGAAATATGAACAGCAGGAAAATGGATACTTAAAATCAAGTTTAATTTTAAAAGATCTAAAGTCATCTTTAAAATAGTCAGTTAAACAGAATGTTAAATATTTGATTGTAGGTTAAAAACAGCCCAATATTCTGAGGAATTCTAAATAATACATCAACCAATTTGTATTACTGTAACCACTTTCATTTTCCTTGGCTCTAACACAAAGTAAACAGTGTCAAGTGCTTAGCATTGGCTTCCCTGTCAAACCCAGGTACTTTTGCTCAAATCAAGAAGCTCAAGTGTGGAATCCAAAGTGTCAAGTGGGCCTGTGATCAAACACTTGCCAGTGTCAGGATTGGGAAATTAATATCTTTAAATTGTATGTGCATCGCGATACTTAGAACCTGTTAGTACAATATGTTACACAGCAAAGGAGAAGAGATTAAACTGGCCAATTAACTGACCTTGAAATAGGAAGGTTGTTTGCGTTATGCAAATTAGTCTCTCATAGCCACAAGAATACCTAAAATTGAAAGAGAAGTAAAAAAGGCAGTCGGGGTCATACAATATGATAAAAACTGAATTTGCGTTTTCTAGCTTTGAAGAAAAAGAACAGTATCATGGGCTAATGAATGTTGGTGGCATCTACAATCTGAAATTGTAATTAATAAATTCTCCTCTAGTATCTAAAGAGGAAACTAAGTCTTGTTGACATCTTGGCTTTGACTCAGTGCTAAGCACGTTGAACTTCTGATATTCAAAACTGGAAGGTAGCTTATGTTGTCTAAGCCTCTATATTTGTGGTACCTTCTAACAGCCTCATGTTCTTACAATGCAAATACTTGGTGAAGTATGAGATAATGGAAAGTGCCTAAAAATCAGGGCTGGTTAGGTCAACCATTTTAATTACTTGCTCAATATCACTTGGATGATTATTTTAAAAACCAGATACATACATGGGTGCCTATATTGTTTAAGAATTACAAAAAAAGATACCTGGTTAGGTATCAATATTTCACCTATTTTTCCCTTAGATCAAAACAAAATATAATTCAATATACCCTTGAGATATATATATATATATATATATATTTTTTTTTTTTTCTGGTGTCTAATTGCCTTATAGAAGACAGCAAATAGTTATAAAAGACATTCAGCATATTCTAGATAAGATATGGGTAGAATATTTTGGAGGAATTCAGTGTTACAATTTGTCTGCAGCACTTTTGAAATATAACAACATTTTAATTAATGATTTATTTATTTTTGGTATGAAGAATCAGAATCAAAATCTCTCCTTTCCCAGGCAGGCACTGGCACCACTGGACCCATAATAACATTTTAAACATATTGAAAGAGAATAGATTTTTTTTGTATTGTATTATGATATTGACATTGGTAGATAGTAAACAATAAAAAAAAACACACACAATTTGAAGCTACAAAAGATTGCAGTTCCAATGGAGATCAATTTGGAACACTTCTGTTAGCAGAAATAGCAGAACTCATTGGTGAACTATGTTTATATACGTTTAGCATTTTCAGTATTTACTGAGATCTGTAACTCTTTAAGGCTTTATTCAATTTATTGTCAGGTATAAGGACCTGATTTCCAGAATGCTTCAATCATAAAGAAAATGAAGAACATTAACTTATTATGGGTCTTTCTAATGCATTTTGAAAATACACTGAAAACTATGTTTTGAAAGTAACTGGAAATTTATTTTCACTTTATATATTAAGGAAAATTTGAGATAACTACAAAGTATTTTGATAATTTAAGCAGAGTATTTAACTGCTTTTGACCAGAAACCATATAAATCTGGAATATTGTGCCTTGTATTTTTTACAAATTCACTATTTTATACCTGTGATTTATATGTTTCTGATGCTGTGATTCTGACACTGAGATTAAAGCCACTAAAATCCTAAACATCACATTAAAAATTCTGAAAAAGCTGCAGTGGTAAAAGAGGTTGCTTATAACCAAGCACATATCATGCTACTCAAATTCCCATTGTCACTTAAGTTTCAATATATATTTTTTATAAGTTGTTAACTATACATATTAGTTTTTTATTATTGTCATTGTTTTCCCAGCATTAAACTTTGCAGTTGGCATGAAGAGCTGACAAAATTGAGTAATTACCATTTTATTTAGACAAAGAGTAGTAAATATTTTAGAACAAATTTAACTTCATATTTATTTTCTAGATTGATTTTTACTATATTCAAGATTGATTTTTCTTACCAATGTATATTTTCTTTTCTGCCAGTATTTCTAAAAGTCAAAAGAGTTTATCATACCTCCTTGTCCTCACCAAAATTTTATCACTTTGGGCTATGCATCACTTATTTATAAACTAGAAAATCATATCCTAAGGCACTAGACCATAAGAACCTTTAAGGATGCATTGACAGAAATGATAAGAATAAGACACATTACAAAGATAAAACCAGTGAATGGGACTTTTCACCATATCCATCTATTAAACTTTCATTTTCAATTGTCTTTGAAGTACACTGTCACTTACAATCATATTATCAATATAAATTTTTTATTCAGAGTGACTGGCATTACAAAAGACTGTTTTAACACATATCTCACATGAAATTTTAAAGAAAACTTCTCACTATGCTTTCTATTATAAAATATAAATCATTAAATATGATCTGTGTGTGAATGTGTTCATAACATAGTCTCATCAATACGGAAAATATTCTTTCTTACCTCTATAGCTCCCTCGTTTGAGTGAAAGAGAATAAATCTACTTTATCTTAAACAATTTGAAGCATAGTGTTAAGAAGAAGAAATTGAAGTCAGGGTGGGAATTAAATTAATATGACAAAAACAATTACCTCCATAAACTTCAGAGCTTCATTTCAATTTCTGATTTTTCTTCAATATATCTCCTTATGCAGCCTGTGCCTACTGACTGATAGGTTCTTGGGATGTGGATGAAATCTTCCCTGCAGTTTATGTTCCCATTGTGAAGAAAGTTTGGTGGAAGACACAGTGGTTTGTAGGTGGGTTATACCAGCAAGTATGTTGGATGACAGCTAGAAAGACAGACAATCATTTTCATATAGTAGACAAAACAGTGAAAGAGGAAAGATAGGGTTAGAACAGGTAGGTAAAGTCTTTCTAAAGACAAACTACAACAATGAATCCAGGTACACACTCAAACCGTGGGAACTGATTTGAGATTCAGACACTTAAAGCAAAAGCTCTGAGGCGGGAATGTGTGCCCCTGAGGGCAAGGGAGAGAAGACATAATGTCACAGCAGCAGACTATGATCCGGATGTCTGCTGAATGTAATCAGAGCATTTTAAACACTTGGATGCCAATCTGAAAGTTTACTGAGGATATTAAATTAAATTTTAAATATCAAATAATATGGAAATATTTTTTTAATTAGAGTGCTCTTTCATTTTACAAGAATCTATGTTTAAATGCTTTACTTTGGCAGTTTGGAAATTTGAAAAAAATCAGAAGCCTTAGAGATAAACACTAGGTTTCACTCTTTGATACTAAACATGCGATTTTGATCCTCCTGGCTTCCCCAGGCAAACTCCATCCTTCTTTAAAACACTTTCACAGTCTTATCTTTTCCAGGTCATATGTCATTCTAGTCACTTTATAAAACACAGAAGTTAAAATACAACCTATAACAGGTATATTAAACATATACATGAAATTTAGTCATGGGTTACTATAAAATCCTAATATATCCTAAATTACAAAAAAATACTCATTATCCTCATCTTTTAGGAGATCCTCCATATAAGAGACATGCTGGTAGAAGTTAATACAATCACTGAACTGAATACAACTTAGATTTAGCATATTCTCTCTGTTCTTTTAAAGGCCATAATCAGGCTAGGTTTTGAATCAGGCTACCCTTTTAGACATTATCTTGTAAATTTCAGACAGGTGATATTTAGCTACCTCAATTTGCATTGATCTTATCTATCCAGGCCCATTTCAAATCAGATCTGATATAAGGTTTGTTATTAACAAATTTTGTACTTAGTTATGTTTTTATATGAGTATTATTGACCTTATACTACTAGATATACTAATATAATGCTAATTAAATGAATTAAAAATAAACTCTATTTCTCTGAGACTTTCCAGAATCTCTCTATGCATTTATAACCATATTTGTTAAAATAGCTGTGATATTTGATATCATCTGATAGGATAATTTTAGTTACATCTGGTGCTGTAACTAAAACTTTTTCATAAAAACCGGGCCAAAGGCTAAATAATTAAGAACTGAAAATATTTGTTTTGTTTTCTTTTCCATCTCCATATATTTCTGGTAGCTATATAGTACTTTTTTCCATTATTTGAAAGAAAAATTGAGTACATACATTTGCTGTATTCTTTAGGATGATTGACTAAGATTGAGAAAATGGAGAATTAGTGCAAATCCTAGATTTAAATCGTTCATAATAAATGCAGGTACACAGATTTTTTTTTTCCATTTTGGGATGGCATGAGCACATTTTATATATGAAAAGCAGAGAGAATCTAACCCAGAAGTAAAACCGTAACTAATAACTGTAATTGGCAGATGAGTTCATTGCCTGTTTTGGGGTCTCTATCATGATTTCTTTTTCCTAACTTTCCTGCTGTTAGTTGTTACCCACACTACTGAGATTGTACAGTCGGATTGCCTGGAGTTATGTGTCACTTTTAGCTCTGACTCTGAACATCTGTCACGAGATCTTCCAGGCTTCCTTCCTCTTAGTCCTATAACCGGATTTGAAAGTATTTCAGATGACCAGGCCAGTGAGTAGAAGGAGCCTGAGTCATGAGCCAAAAGCTCCAAGCTGAACCAGGCAGGAGGATTTCCAGCTGACACTGGTTTACAGGTGTAAGGCATATACTTTGATTTATTAAGTCCTCATATTTTGGTGTGGAATTATGAGAACAATTATGTCAATGATTGAAAAAACAGATAAAAATTAACCTCTAAGAAAGCAGGTTAGTCACATAATTGTTTATCTCTGTATCTAAAGTACCTTCCCAGATTTCTGGCACACAATTTATTGAATCTGTGAATGTACATTTAGACTAAATAGATGAATATCTTAAAAGGGTTCATTTGATCAAATAAAAGTGACCTAAGCCTACTAGAACAGATGGATTCACTTTTTTTTTAAGCCTACGTGTCATTTATCATTATAATCACACATGACAATAATGTCAATATAAATATTTTGTGTTAGTATCTTATTGATATATCAATTATAAAACTAATCACTATAAAAATGTTATCCTAAAAAAACACAGATTTATACTTTTAAAGTATTGTCATTCAAAATGTGGACATTAGTCACCTTGGATTAAAATCAGGGCTTCAACAGAGATGTTCCTTCTACAACTGATGATGCAAATTTGTTGCCATTTTTCTTTTTCGTTTCCAGAGGCCACCTACATTCCTTGGCTTTTGGATTTTTTTCTAATCCCCAAACCAGAAAAAGCAACATTCTGACATCATTTCTTTCTGATGTTCTCTTCCATTCAGTTTTAGATTACATGAGATCAATAAGCCCACTAGTTTTAGCTCACCCGACTTGCAAATTTAATTCATTCCACATATTTAATGCCTCTTTGTCTTTTAAGGTATGTTACTGCAACAAAGATGTAGGCATTTTAGGAAATCATTATTTTTCCTATCACAGTTTGTTTATATGAAAATAACAGTGTAATATCCATAAAATTCACAAAATCCCAAGGCTAGAATCTTCACAGGAAGTCACAAATATCTATAGGCCACATCAGTTTAATTTTGTGTACTTTAACTTCTGTAGGACCCTAAAAGGTAGGTACTGATAAAGTTAAAAAGGAAACAAAAAACTGAAAAAAATCTCTTTGCTTCATATTCACTTTGAACATATTTAGAGTCACCTTATATTATGATATCATAATCGTTATTCTGTGTTTTTTGTTTGTTTGTTTTGGTTTTTTTGTTGTTAGTGAGTTGTTGTTGTTGGTTTTTTAGACACAGTCTTACTACAGAGTTCAGGCTGGCTTTGAACTCACTATATACCTGCATTGTCCTTGAACTCTTGCAATTCCCCTGCCTCAGGTCTCCCAAGTGCTGAGATCACAGTCGTGGGCCACTTTGCCTGGCCATCTGTTCTTGTTTGTTGCCTTGGCAGATTTTGTACCATATAGCTCTACCCGTAGAAGAAACAGTCTCTTGTTGGAGGTAGCAATATGCCTTTGAAATTCAAAGGAAGATGCTAACATGTTTTGGTTTCCTGTTGCATTATTCTGGAAATGTCTGCAGTGACATCAGATTTCATAGTCATGCTTTTTCACTCAGAAACGTATTTACCTTGAGGCAAATGGGACAAACTCCCTTTCACATTACTGCAACTATCAGAAAGCAAATGATGAAGGATGCTGCCGCTTTTGAAATTCAATTTCCCAAACCCCATATTTGTACGGTGAATTTTTTCACTAGAGGAAGATTGATCTCATATAACAAAGTTTCCTCAGACTTGATAGTTGCTAGTGCTTCCCAACACAGGGCTTTTGAGTTTATAAGGTGGAATCTGTCACACTCTCTAAGAGTTTTACCATTTTTCTCAGTTACTGTTCTAAACAAAACACAGAGTAACTAATATTTTGATATTCATAGCCATTGATTAGTTAAATCTTTCAGTGAAAAAATGAATGAAAATTCCCTGAAGAACTGCTAATTCACTTTGGTCCTGGCTGTGTTGTGTTTGTAATCGTCTGCATGCATCGCATGTTTTCTCAGAAGGACCAGTGGATCAAGCATTCCCTTGAATGTTATTACTGGAAAAGATAGATGTACCCCAAAAAGTGAGTTTTTATCCTAGCCTCTTGAGACTTTTCATGTTATTACAGTGGTTCATGCTCTGAGTGTAAAAGGAGTCAGAAAAAAAATAAAACAATTGGAGATAGAACAAAATTGGAAACTTAACTGTGTATAGCTGTTAGAAAGCCTGGAGATAGTGATCCTCCAAGGGGAAGAAAATCTCTGGACGAGTGAACAGCAAAATAAGTGGAAAAAGTCTCTGACTTTCCGTTGTAGTCTCCTAAGTCACGTGATGTAGGATTTTAGCATCAGATCCAGAGAAGAATACTGCCCCAGCTCACTTGCTAGATCTTTCAGAAAAATGTAGGAATATGAGGGAGGGTAGAAGAATCAGGGATAAGAACCAAGAATAGGCAAAGAGCTAGAAAATAAACATCTTATTGCATATCAGTAAATAGGAGACCAGTTTGGAATGCTTATGAGAGATGCCTTTTTGCTAGTAATATTTTGAGGTTTGCCATTTTCATAATACATTCTGAATGTTTTATGTTGTCTTAAACTAACTGCTCAAGCCATTTACTTACCAGTTTGGCTCCATGTTTGTCTGTGCAGAAGATTAAACTTGGTCTGAGTTTTATGATTAGCAAAGCAATTATCTCCAGACAGAGCAATAGGTTCCTAGAGATTTACAGTACTTGATTAGTCATTTGGGCACTTGGAAACCTTGAATTTTCGCTGGACATCAGACACTGTCAAACTCTGACTGATTTAGTCTAGTTTTAAAATACTGGAAGGGCAGGTACTGCTTGCTTCTATTATGTTTCAATTTCTAAATTTCTTGGTAGTTTTCTTCTTTTTCCATTTTCAGTACATGTACTCCTTTAAAAGTAAAATGAAGCTTTTTTAGGAAGCACATTAGATGGTTATTTTAAAAATCTATTCATTCACTTTCTATCTTCTTACATGACAAATTAACCACTTATGGCCAAGATGTTTATTGAGTAAGGGTTTATTGTATTTTGATAGCTATTCTTTGGTTGCTTTACAGAAGCTTTTACTGTTTTTGTTTTGTACATCTTTTGTACATTTTTCTTTGTGATAAGCATGAGGCTTACCTGTCATATACTACCCTATATTAGCTCCTTTCTGGCTGATAACAACTCACGATAGCTCGCACTACTTTAAAAGTATCACAGTACAGCAATATATGCATATACAAGTTTATAGCAGCAGAATTTGCTGCTATAACTAAATCTTGGAAACAACCTAACCCTTCAAGCAACAAATGGATAAAATGATGTGTTTTATTATTCAATGGAACACTAATCCACCACAAAGAAATATATATATATATATATATATATATATATATATGAATAAAAACCAAAATGTGTAATAGATATTATGAACTAAGAAGTAATTGTGCAAAGGAAAGGGAAATTGGGGGGGTGAAAGGAAAAGAAAAAATGAGCCAAAAAGATTAAATGGAAACAAATCTTTGTAAATAAGAAAAGGAAGACACAATGGGAACGGGAAAAGAGAAGCAGCATATGTCATGGACAGTTACAAATTCCCTATGTGAATGTGATCATTATGTATATCTAAATTGTACCAATAAACTTAATTTTGAAAAGAGAAGAATAAAATAAAAAGTTGTTTAAAATGTAAGAACTTAAAATGGGAAAATAGTAGGAAAACCTTAATTTTGGAAATCCGCATGCCTCCACTTCATGCATTAGCATTTGTAAGCTGTAGCACAATAAATCCTATGCGCCCAGTGTGCTGGTGTCTCTCTGCAGGTATTGTTTCCTTATGCCAAATAATGAAAACCTTGGAAATCTATTATCAGTCTAGCCTAGGAGAATTTTAAAATACCCTCTTGACCATCAAGATTTAACAGAAGCATACTTCAGATACTATATGGACCTCAAACCTTTTGTCTCTTTTTATAGCAAATACGTTCTAAAATATTGTTGCCCCAAAGTAATAGAAATTAATTTTCCAGACTCATGTTACACTGGAATTTGTTGTAAGAAAATAGTAAAGTCTTCTCTTGAAAATCTCTTGGTATTCAGACTAATTTATATCGCAGTGCATATATCTACAATTGGTAAGTTGAAAGATACATTAAAGTTTTATATTTATTCTTGAGTCTTTCTAAAATAAAATTAGTGAACTGATTTCCAATTATATGCATCTGAGTCTTAAGTGATAGATATTTTAAAATGTTATATAAAAAGTAAAATACCTGGAAATTATTAAAAGTTAAAATCTGAAGGCTATTTATAAAAAAATTATTTAAGAAGAATTCATTAAAGTTAAAGAAATTATGTCAAAGTATATTAAAGCAAATTATAATATAAACAAGGGACAGTATTTTTAAGTATTCAGAGATAGGTATTTACTTACAAGAAGTAAATTTATTTTATAAACTAAGTTAGCATATAGTAATGATTGTGGTTGTGGAAATACATAATGAACCAAGAATATATACTTCCATATACTGAAATGTACCCTATCTTGGCTCATCTTGGCTTATTACTCAGAATCATCTTCACTGAGTGAAGAAAGACTTCCAGTGTGAGTAGGAAGGGTATTCTTCCTCCTTTCCAGTATGGAAAGGAAGACTCACTGAGCAGCAGCATTTCATTGGTTTTCTGAGTAACAGTTATGTCTGTCAGAAGTTCCTCCCAAAACTACAAATATGATTCAATTGAGTTGCTATTTCATTTTTTTAAATTACATGTATCCTGTTTTCCTTTCCATGTTTTGATTTACTGGCTGCTATTGTTGTAAGGTACATTGTCCCCCAAAAGTTCATATGCGGGAAACTCAGTCCTCCTTGCTGTAATGTTAATGGGCACTGGGACCTGGAAGAGGTGGGGTTTGGTCAGAGTTTATTAGATCACTGCAGAATCAGCCTTACAAGTGATGAAGACTGTTTTTCTGGGGTCCTTGACCTTTGTTTTCCTACCTTAGAGTAGTAAGTTCTCTCCTTGTCTCCTGGACCTCTGTCCTGAATGCCATGTGGGCTCCACAGGAGCTGAGCTGATGTTTGCAAATCAGATTTTACCTTCCACAAATGTCAGCAACATAAATCCACTTTCTGTGTAAATTACCCAGTTCCAAAGTCTTCATTATAGTAACAGAAAATGTACTGTTACACTAACAAGTTAAAAAATCTTAGTCACTGTCTCTTGGCTTTTAGCTCCAAATAGATCAAGTGTTTCCATTAGTCCCAGACTAGCCAACCTTACCACCACCCAAACTTCAAAGAAAGGCTCATACTTCTGAAAAAAAAGTTAATGTTTTGGTAAAACAAACAAAAATCCTTGCCACTTCCTTTCCTCTAGCCCTTGCAAAAATTATTAATATAAATGTAATTAAAAATTGAATCAAAGAGGCCTATACTTTTTACAGTGTGTGTTGCTACCATCAATTGGAGCCGTTATTTTCACCTTTATTTGTGGCTCTACAGCATTTAAAGACTTAAATGAGGCACAATTCATGCAACTCTGCATCCCACATGTTGACTCTGGGTTTGCGTTTTCTGACCTGGACTTGTTACAAACACAGCATACGATTTTGCTGTATTGACACTCTGTACTTTGATCTTCTGAAAGGATTGAAATATGTATCTAAAGGCTTAAGAGGCAATAATAAATTTTAGGAACTAGAGTCAAAGGAGTCTAAGCAGACCTTTTCTGAAGATTAATGAATGAAAAATCAATGCGATTTGTTGTAGGTCAAGAAAGAGATGTTCGGCCAGGGTTAGCTGCATGAATGCCAGTGGGAACGTGGAATAAATCTTCCCACAGTATATTTGGTATAGAATAAAACAAGTAACATTTACAGAAGTTTTTGATAAATGTATATGCATGCATTTCAGACAATGCTCAGAGTAAATATTTAATATTATGAATAGCATCTCTTCTGTTTGGAAACCAGAGTATTGTGGTTGACCTACAATGGTCTTTGGATTTACATTCAGGAAGTAACTTGTATGCAGTCAACAAGCACTTCTTATGTTTATTATTTAAAAGTAATCATTGAAAGTTTCAGATCATAGATAAAAAAGAAACAGCTGAAATGGGAAAAAATAGAAAATAAATAAAATTAAAATAAGAAACGCAAACTATAATATTTTTATAAATATTTTAGACAACTAATTTTTAAAGTACAGCCACTGCCTGAATCCATTGATGCACAGCATCCATTTCATCTTCATTTGTGTCTCTTCATACATTAGCATCTGAAAAGTCTAAAACTGTGTCACAAACAGCTTTGAAAATTATTCATGATACAAAAAAACAAAAAAAAAATGTGAGTAATAAACTTTGTTAGGATGGAAAGAAGTGAGGGTAATTTTCTTGAGGATTTTGTTCTTTTCAGGACACTTATGGTTCTGAAGTCGTACATATCAATTTAAGATCTATCCATGTCTAGAGGTAGCTCCAGTGAGAGTTAAAATCTGGGAGCCATTGATAATATCTTTCCTTAGTCCTTCAATTTTTTTTCCCCAAGCTTATTTCCTGATATTCACCCTGTCTTTTCCCCCTAAACTAGTTTCCTGGATTAAACTCTCTTTCTGCGTAAACATTTAAATCAGATTGTGTTTTCGGTGTGGAACATCTATAGTGCTATAAGATGTCAGAAACAGACTCAGTGAGAAAATGTCTTGTCGACAAAGACTTAAAGGTGGAACTGTGTGGCTCTATGACATAGGGAATTTCATGGACGTCTGTGAACAAAGATCCCAAAATAGAAGCCTCCCTAGTGTATTCAACAATCAAAGAATTTGACAGACCAGATCGGAGTAAGCAAAAGGGAAAGTATAAATACAAACAGAAGAGGTTAAGTTTAACAGCGAGGCAGTCATTAATGGTTACTCAAGGCCGTGTTCATGGTGTTTGTTTTTATTTATATAAAATGGTAAGCCATTAATTAGTAAGATTTTTGTACTGAAGACTGCTATAAATTTGTGTTAATGAGATGTCTCAGTCTGATTGTATAACAGAAGGTAAAACTGGAATCTGAAAGCTGATTCTAAAGGCATTTTTATCCTCCCAAAGACAAAGAGGCAAAACAGCATGCATATATTCTAGTATTGATTTGTTTGCAGTATTTAAACTTTGCATGGACATGCTGCTGTACACCTGTAATCCCTACACTGGGGAGGCTGAGGCAAGAGCATCAGTGTGAGGTTGAGGCCTACTTGTCCTACAAAATGAGGTCAAGGCCAGCCTGAACTGCATAGTGAGACCCTGCCTCAAAAAGAAAACACACAAGCAAATATACAAAGAAAATGCATAATCTTTGTTGATTTGCTCAACTTCTCTAACATAAAAGTCATCATTTTTTAATAACAAATGCTTAATAGAATTTTTTTCCCCCTTTGGTACCAAGAATCCAACTCATGACCTCATGCTTGCCAGGCAGGCACCGTGCCACTGAGCCATATTCCTGGGCCCGTAGATTTGCATGATTGAAAGTAAGTTCGTATAAGTTAATATAAGTAAAAGGTATTTCCTGGTTCATGGAAAACACTGCAGAAGTGATAGCTACATAACTTTGTTAGTCTTTGGGATAATGAAAATACTTTTAGAACCAGTTTTCAGGTTCCAGTTTTACTTCCTATTAATCTTCCCTCCATATAATAGAGATATTACCATTAGCGTGAAAATTTTACTGGTCTTATTATTGTTGGTCAGAGTTCTCTCAAGGAACAGAATCAATCCAATATAATATATATTTATTAGACTTATAGAATTGGAGGTGGGGATATCCATAGCAGTCTTCTGTGCACTATAGAGGCCGAGGATCTGGTAGCTGCTCAGTTCAGGAAGCTGAATGTTGCTGAACAAGATGCATCACCAGTCTGAGACCTTCTCCTGGAAGCTTCCTGAAGGATGACTGGTATGGATTTTCACCGGAAGGCTTAGATTCGTAGGCAACTGCAACAAAAATGTACCTGCTCAAGCAAAGTGGGCTCCTAAAAGGTGCACCAACTTTCTCCTTCTTTTCCTTTTATTCCACTCAGGGTAAATCTTATTGTATGGTATCATCCAAAATCGGGTTGCCCTTCAGATTGCGCGTCTATATGCCTGTCATTTGTGCAAACACCCATTGAAGACACCCAATATATGTTTTACTATTCTTCTATGTATTTCTCAATCCAGTGAAGTTGACCCAGCAGGATTAACAGTCACAGCTGTTTTTATTACTTATGACAAAATCTGAGGTGTGAAGATAGGAATGACTGATTAGAGTTTAAAAGAAAAATCTTGCAGAGAAGTAAACTGTCAATCACAGGTATAGATATTGATAATAGGTGATTCAAAAAAGTGAAATGTTTAACTTGTAATATAAATTTAAAGTTGAAGAGCTATAAGGTGAAGGGAAGAATGATTTAAAAGTGGCAAAGAGGAATAGACAAACTTATCCAATCCAAGGTCTAGTTATATAGCAGATCCCATTGATCTTAGTTACTTTTCTTGTTACTGAGAAAAAAAAGTACAGTTAAAGGAGAAAAGGTTTACTTTGTCTTGCAATTTGTGGAGGTTTCAGTCTGTAGTCAGATGGATCCAAGGTAGAGCGGCATGGCAGAGCAGCATCATGGGAGAAATAGTCCATGGTGTGGCAAGCAGATGGTAGTGATCAGCGAACAGAAATTAGAAGCAGCAAAATCAGCCTGCCTTTCTCTTTTATCCCAAACAGGCTACAAACCTTTTGGCTGGTGTCATCCTCACCTAAAGTGGGACTCTACCTTCAGTAAATACGTTTTCCACTCCAAAATCATTCTGATTCAAACAGTGGACTAATTTAATACTGCAAACCCTAATTCTTATATCACACACTCTAGATTAGCAGGTTCTAAAAAGTCCCATCTATGAGCACATAGACTTTGGGGGAACATCTCGTTACAACCTAAAGCACCATGTGCTGCAGCTTCTGAGAAACTTAGGTTTCACTTAGTATGAGGAAAATGTTCAAGAAATTGAAACTGCAGTTGATATCAGCAATTTCTGAGACCTACAGCATAGATTGTGAAATATGTAACAAAGATAAGTAAATATCTTTATTTTATTCCTATATTCTAAGAATTTTGGCTTACTATTTTACTATCATGAGTTAATAAATTATTCTGTTATTTTTGTCAGCAATCCTTACAATGAACAAGTTCTTTTCTGTAGAAATTGTTATATAATTATAACCCTATAACTATGGCACTATAGAATTGACTTCATCAGTACATGCAGTTATAAAATAAAAAGAATGTGTAAACCCAGGCAAGTGGTTCTAGGAATTCAGAATGTAGAAATATTCATTCATGGTAAGAAAGTAAGGGAAAGAAGTTATAAAACATTCAAGTCGAGTGAGTGTGTAAGATTTCTCTTCTATGACTGCCTCATGCTTCAGAAGCATGAAATCACCCTGCCTCCTCTATGAGGGAAAACTGGCACCATTTCCATCATTTTGCTATAAGTGACATATCCTAACTCAATTATTAGGATAGCAGGATGAATTCTCACTATGAGGACAGTACAGCTACCTGAGAACATGCCCATCATGGAAATCTTGAAGACGTTTCTATCTCGATTGACGTTTCTATCACAGAAATCATTACAGACATTTGTTATCCCAAGATAGAAATTTCAGAGCCAGCCTTGACTCCTGATGCCTCCACATCTTGAACAATCAATCTTTCACTTATGAATCCTTCCTTATAAATATCTCTTGAATCTGACTTTGCTTCTCCATTTCCACTGCTAGTGCTCCAGTTCAGATCTTTATTATGTCTTCACTGGAATTTATCTGCAGTTTCTTTTACAAGTAAGTATCTTTTCAACTATTCTCTTCTGCCACCAGTCCATATTCCGTATATCAATAGTTATCTTCTCAGAAAACTGCTTTAGTCCATGTTGATGTCTATTTTCTTCACAACCATGTTGAACCATTCAAAATTATATAAGTGTGGTTGATTACTAAATATGTATCATGCTGTCAGTATTCACTTTTAAGCATCTCAATGGAAGGCTTATTTTATATAGTTTCTCTTAACTTTGCTTGCTGTGCCCAGGGTAGCGATGAATGCAGTTAACTAGATGCTTTAAGCAGAAATGGTTGATGAATCATTTTATCATTGGTGGGATTTCAACATTCTAAGAGAATGTCAGTGTTAAGACTTTTTTGGCAACTTTCTCTTAAATCCTCTCTGGAAAAGGTTTTGTGTTTCCATTTTTTGTAGAATATGCCAAGGATATCTTCCATTTCTTGCCAATAGTTTATGTATGTAATTTATGAGATAGAAATATGGAGATAGACTGAAAATATATGAAGGAAAAACCAAGCATAGAACTGTAAATAACTGAATAGTCCAGTTTAGTGCTGCAATCAGAAGTTAAATATACTTACGTTGATGGGGAAAGGGAGTTCCAATAACACATTTTATTTTCTGAATCTTAATTAAGTGGTATGTGTCCAGTATCTAGGAAGTAACTGAGTACTAAGTAGTCAATGAGCGTGGCTTTGAATGTACTGATTCAGTTTTGAAGGGAAAGTGGTCCCAGTTCATTTTTGAATGCTGCACAATAACAATTTCTTTGATATTTTACAGAAAATTATCATAATAGGTTATGATACTTTGGATAAGCTTAATGATGGACTGACATTGAGAATTAATTGTTATGGGCCAGGGGTTTAGCTCAGCAGTGTAAGTGACTGCTTGGCAAATGCAAGGTTGTGAGTTTGATCTCCCATACAAAAAAAAATTGTTAGTCTAGCCCTCAATATTGCGAGATATTACACACTGATTTACTGAGGGTGTATTATAGTAGGAGGTACACAATTTGTATATGAGAGAGGGAAAACAAAGAAGTTTTTAAATGCTATCTTATTGCTGAATTATTTCAGTTTTGGAGTTTGAGTTAAGATGAATTCACATAATTAAGCTGAAGATGATAATAAGATGCTTTAATTGAATTTATGAAAACAAAATGAAATGTTCAAACTGTAAGATTCAATCCCATATTTCACCTTACCATCATGTGTGGTATTTTTAAACACCAACAGCAACTAGTTTAATTTTGGTATTCTGTACATGAACCCCAGGAGATCTATCCATCATTATTGTTGGTGAGAGACTCTCTGAGTTCCTTTAGCCCAGAGCTCTTGAGCTAATGGGAACACTAAAGAAGGAAAGAACACACTGCATCACATTTGGTAAAGGAAATGAAAGTGTAGGCATGAATGTAATGCCAGTGAACCTCCAGCCCAGAAACTTGTTTCAATGGCAGTGGTAGAAGCAAGCTTGAGGAGGATGTTAAACACGTCTGAACATGGAATAGGTGGACTTGCCTAGCTGGTACAGGTGCAGGTGCACATGTAGTGTACACTGACCCAATTCGAGAACACCTGGGTAATGTGTTTTGATCTGTACAGGCCTCATGCGGATACCATACCTGCTCTCTATGAAGAAACGTCTCCTCCATGAGCAAGGGCTTCAGCTTGGAGTACCAGATGGCACGTGGCCACAAACAGTTTCCACAGATACCCGAGGGGCTTCAGACTCTGTGTCGGTCTTCAGGTAGTCAACCAGTATTTCTATGCCTCTGTGGGATCCACAGTAATGGAGCCTAGGTCTCATCCTTTGAAGCACCCAACATGGGCAACAGGTAGAATGGCTTGTGGACCTGACAACAGACAGACTCTAAGGAAGGACCCCAGTGGAGATGGAATAAATTGTAACCCACAGTACACAGTTGCATGTTAGCTGACATCTTTAAAAAATCAGAATTTTCAAGATATATTGGCAAAAAATTTAGGCAGGTTTAAAAAGCAATGTGTGCAAGATTTAGAAGGGACTAAAAACAATTGTAACAATTAGTCAAGCGTCAGATAAGAATTTTGTCTCTATAACCAAGGATATCATCTCAATAGTTGATAAAGTATTGAACAAGGAAAAAATCCTAATTGTTTTCTTTTTTTGTATTAGAATAAGACCAGTTAAATGAGAGAAGCATGGTATATTACACTCTTCAATTTGTTTTATAGTAATTTATTTTCAAATTCTTATTATTACATTTATATTAAATATTAAGAAATGCAATGTGATATTGAAAACAATCAAATAAGTAGGAGAAAAAATAAACAAGAGTAGAGACAGAGGAGAAAGAGGACAAGGAAATAGAGACAGAATGACAATTCAAAACAATAATGGTTTTACTATTCTAAAATAATTAGGAAAGCCTATGATAATCATGTAGCTCACGAGCTGTTAGATAATACTTCCAAAACTGTGCACAAGTTAGAAGTAAAACAAAGAAGAGTCATATAGAAAAAGACACTGGTCAAAACCCTGCTCAGACAAATAGCACAATCAGCACTTTAGTCTTATCGTCTTGCATTAGAGATAAAATCTGTTTTTCTCTGTTTACCTCAGCTACCTGCAGTAGGGACTTCACTTCCAATGGAATCCATGCTGTATCTCAATTCATTTCAGTGACCTCTTCTGTTCGTCTATCACATCTTACCAGTTCATCAAGATTTAAGCGAAACCAGGTTAACATTCCAGTACTGCTTTGCCTTCACTGCCTATTAACTGGCAGTGATTCAAACTATTTAATCTTGGAAAACTAAAAGTGTGTATATTTCTATTTTTCTTTAAATTTTCTAACCCCTGGGTAGAACCAGTCCTTATATAACATAATGGCCAAGTGATTTAATTCTGACATGAATATGTTAGTATATTCCCATAAACATTTAATTTGTGTTTTGTGGATTAACTGATGATATATGATAACATACACAGTCTATTTTTGCCACAAAACTCTTTGAAAACAAATAAATGCTCATATGTGTCAGTATGTGGGAAATATGGAGGAGAGGCAGAGATGAAGATGCAGAGAGAAAGAAGTAAGAGGAAGGTGGGAGAGACAGAAACTGATTTCTGAAGGCAGAAATACGCTCATACCTTCAGTGTCAGATGAAAATAAGCCGTAACACTTCCTTTCTGGTGGAAAAGAGACTTTTAGCACATGTTATAACTCCAAGCACATGAAAAGGAGGCTGAGACTATTGTGTTTTTTGGGGGGCATTGAAGAAGAGACTCTTCTGGGAAAGAGGATTCAGAGGCTGCAATAAGGAAATGAGATGCTACGAGAGCCTGGCATTGCCTGGGAAATTCAACAAAGATCAGAGAGAAAAGTGGTAGCGTGAGAAGGATGTTGCAGACCCACAGTGGCTCTAGTGGCACTTTTATTCGTTTACTGTACTGACCATACAGAATATGTTGGAAAATCCGCCAGCATTCTTGTGGGGAACAATAATGGGACTCAGAGTAGCTTACATTCCAGCAATTACACTTATATGCATTTGCCCAAATGTAAATCCTTAGGGGAAGACTCACACCACACTGACCATGTTTCCCAGACTGATGGATAAGAAAACATCTTTATGATAGCATTATACAATAATAACTATATCTATTTTCTTATACATATTTTTCTGTTGCTGAGTATTCCTGGTACATTTTCATATTATTCATCTGATTTTGAACATCTACGTCAATATTTAAATGCGTTTTGTATAAAAGAGAGTGAAGATTGTAACGGTCATCCATTTCTTTCATTTCTGAATGCTATCATCAATAACTATGCTTCTGCTGTGAGATACTTTGTGAATTTTAATCATTGTGTTAAATTTAACCAAGTAGTAATACAGGGATGTAAAAGTATTCTTGAGTATGTTTGCCAAGTCTCAAACAAGACCAAAAGGATACTATGGCTATGTAGAAGGCTAAGGAATTATGGAAAATTATATAAGGTGGGTTCAATGGTTTAGGAAAACTTTGATATTTTGATGCTCTTCAAAGTATACAAGGTATTACATTCTTCTTTAGAGCCTGCCTCTGACATGTATAATAAAATTATTGCCTAAATATATGAATGATGTGCATGGATTCATTCTGTGAGTAGAAGATATTAACCTAAGATATTTATTCCCAGTAGGTGAATGCAGTGAATTACAACTTTAGAATGTGATTTAATCAAGGATTCCCATGGATATAAAGGAAATAGTAATTTTGTCTGTGCATGATTGTGGGAGTAGGAGGAAACAGAGATAGACACATCAGAATTTTAAACACTCCGCATCTACCTTTCAATCCAGAAATTATATCACTTTAATGCATTTCTTTTTGTCTACTAAAAAATAATGCACTTAAAAGCAACACCTACAGTGAAAAGAAAACTGAATAGTTAGTTAATATAGATATCCCATAATTCAGTTATCATTACTGTGAAATATTAAATGATAGAATTATATCTTTTGTAGAGTAATGGAGAAAATATTAGGATTCCAAGAAGGCAATTGTGATTTTTGGACTTAATCCTTTACTTATGACTACATAGCTGCCTGCCTCAAAATTTTGAAGTTGAACTGCCTCAGAAGGATATTACTTGTTTCTCTTATGCAGTTTTTCTCAAATGGCACCTGAGAATGGAGTTATTTGAGGTTCAGTTTGGACTACTGGGCAACTGGACAATTGAATTCCTCTTCTTTTCTATGTGATATTAAGGCCTGTTCATGTTATTTCCTATTTACATAGGAAGTCAGGAATCCCGTAAGCACAAAAATGGAAGATATCAAGCCTTATAAATGTTTAGAAGCAAAACTGATACAATGGTCCTTTATCTTGCTTTATTGGTTAAAGTGAAGTACTGAGCGGTCCAACAGTGAAAGTGGGAAATAGTTTGATGAACATTACTCATCATATACTCACATGTTTACACACTCACCTCTCAAGGAAAAATCTACTGAAATCTGCGTGGCAAACTTCTTGACATCACAATTTGTGTATTCTGCATGAAATAAAAGCCAGCACCACATGGATCACATCAAGGTTTACAACCAGCTGGATCAGTGGCCTGCTTTTCTTCTTGCTTGTATGCTGGGGTTAGATTCCTAGATTTTTGATCACTAGGAAGCCAATTCCAAGGAACAAATTCACTAACCCAGCACCATTCTGGAAAATGATGCTCTTGCATTCTCTTCTCAAAGCAAAACCTTTCACCTTATCACCTTTGAGCTGCAAAGGCTGGAGTCCTAATTGTTTTTGTGATGTCCTGAGGCCATCTTTTCAGTTGTCCTATTCCTTCTTAGCAACCAAGATTTCCGCTGCTCCATCTTTGAAATCCCCCAATTCATGGGAGCTTTCTTCCTGACCAAACTCAAAATGTTTTAAATCATTTGGCTGACTCCTTTGCTCTTTATTTTCAACATGTATCTAGCTAAAATGAGACCACCTCCTCAACACTGGACTGCCTTGAAAATACTTCTTCCAGATTATTTAGCCTACCATACTTCATCACAGTTTCAGGCAATGTCACCGAACAGGAGCAAACTGAGGACAAATTTTCCATGAGAGCATGACATGATCTGGAGTCCTACTGCCAGAGGTCTTCCCAACTGAAGAAGCCTTGCCTTTCCCTGTACCGTTAATTCAGGTGCACTGCAGTCAACATTCTGGTCTTCTGATCTCTGGCCTGAATGAGATGTCTAGTTTGGTTTACAGCAGCCCAAGACTGCTTCTTCAACTGGCATGTTCCAATGTTTCCAAACTCTTCCTACTAGCTAGTTTCAACAACTTCTGAACCGCAAGGTGGAATGCAGTCATGAGAAAAACCCCACTCATGGTACGTCTTAGTTACTCTTTGCAGAGACAAAATACATTACATTCAAAGTTAAAGGGGGAAAAGTTTAGTTTAGCTTACAGTTTGTAGAGTCTTCATTCTATAGTTTGCTGGTCCAAAGGAAGGGTAACATGGCAGAGGGGCATGGTGGTGGACAAACAGTTGACAGTGTAGTAGGCAAAAAGCAGCAAGCAGCAAGTAGCAAGCAACAAGTCTCCCTTTCCCTTCCTTGTATTCCACCCATGTTACAAGCTTTTGAGTGATAACACCCACACCTGGGGGGAGCTTCCATTATCCACACCCAATTCTATGCCAAACAAATTTAATTGTCACATACCATTAATCTCAATATCACACTGTAAATTCAGCCACCTCTAAATGTCCCCACCTATTAATGCACGAAGCTTCTTTGGAGACGGGAAGCTAGATGCAAGCCATAACAGAATTTTTCACTTAACATGGTGTCTTAGTTACTTTTTTCACTGCTGAGACAAAATATTCAGTGCCCAAAGTTATATGGGGAAAAGTTTGTTTAGTTCACAGTTTGTTGAGATTTCAGTCCATAATTGCCTGGCTCTAAGTCAGAGTGACCTGTGGCAGGGGGGTAACAGTGTGTGGTGGTTGAAGACAGCAGGGAGCATGAGTCAATCCTCTTTCTATATCTCATACGTGATTCAGTGTACCAGCATTAGGGTGGTGCCAGTCCAGTCAATGGACTGATGCAGCAATCACCCACCCTTAATCCCAGCACCTTTAATCCCAGCACTTCACCATGAATCAGTCACACATGAATCTAGAGATTTTGCTATATGAAAGAAAACACTCTGACTGCATGCGGCTTTTTAGGGACATCTAGTCACAAACCATAACGTAGTATTTTTTTTTTTTTGTACTAGTGATCGAACTTATGACCTCACATTTGCCAGGCAGGCACGTATGCCACTGAGTTAAATCCCCAGCCCAACATATGGCATTTTCAAGGATCACTAACTTTATAATAAATGCTACTATATCATTCAATTTTTACTACTAACATACCATCATACAGATTTAACAAATTTCACTTATGCATTCATTGGTTGAGAGACATTTGAGTCATTTCCACTATTTGGCTGTGTTTAATATTTCCATATGACATCCGTCTATAATATTTGCTTTGATATTTATAGTATTTTAATTTTCTTGGTTATAAGTCTTCAAATATAATTACTGACTTATACAGTATTTATATCTTCGAATGATAAGTTGCTTCTCAAATAGTTAAAATATTTTATATGACCACCATTAATGCATGAGTTATGAATATTAATTAAGATGCATCATCTTTATTGAATTAAGAATTAAGGGATTAGCGCAGCACACTTCTAGGTGTGTCTGGAAGGTCATGAAAGTCTGACCTTCATCCCTGGACCAATACGATGGACCCTGAACACTTTTTTCTGGAACTGTTGCCCTATTTTGCTTCTCAACACTCACATACCCAAATAGAGAGTGCTACAGCCTTGGTCCAAGGGGAAATGGGTACTGCCTACACTAGTTGGAGACCTTGACATTGTCCAAATGAAGCTGATTTTATCAGCATGTAAAGACAAGTGGAGCGGAGTGAGGGAAGCTTTCATCTTGGGCGGCCAGGCAAGGAGCCTCGAAGAGGGCAATGCCTGAAGCTGTAGGAATCAAGTTAATGATTTATAGAGACTCCAGGAACACAGACTATCTTCAGGGCAAAGCTGTAGATTCTGAGGAAAGCTAGGCCAAGAGAGATGACAGAAAAATGCAAGACCATAAGGTGAGGACTGCCTTGAATGTGAGGCATGAGGTCACAGAACTCAGTTTTACCTGCCTGATTTTGATGTTGGTTTGGTCCTTTTAAAATCTATTTGATTATTCCTCCTTTTTAAAAAAGGGAGCGTTTATGAAGTGTTGTTATAACTTGGGTTTTGTAACCTTTAATTCTTGCAAAAATTTACAGCTAAGAATTTGCCTTAAGTTTCAAAAGAAACTTGGATTTTTGAATAAGACTGGAAATATTGAAACTTTGGGAAAAGAATTAGTACATTTCCAGTTATGTGTAGGACACTTGTATCACCTTAGATAGAATTAAAAACTTGCTATTGTCTTTATTTGGAAATGAACTATGCTTTAAGGAAAAGTGTCTGAATGTCAGGTTGGTGTTTGTAATTGCTGCCCATGATACATTAATCTGAAAAAATTAAGAAATACCAAATGGATTTATAAGGCATACTTACTGGTGTGTAGGGGAGACATGACATATGACATTGGGTTCTATAAAACGTCCCTGGGCTGTTCTTTTGTTCCGTGCTAATCTACTATGCTTTCTGGCTGCCATGAACTAAGTATCTTTGTTCAACTAAGCTATTTTCCCTTGTTCTTTGCCTTGGAATCAAGTAATCTTGGACTCAATCTCCTGAAGTCATGAGCCAAATTAAACCTCTCCTCCTCCAAGATGTGTGTCAGAACAACAGGAAGTCAGCTAAGTCACAATTTTCCAGGCCCTTCACAAAATACATTACTGTTTGTCTTAATTAGAAGTATTCTAGTTGCTGTGAAGAAGTATGTAATTATGATTTTAATTTAAATTGTGTCTAATTTTGTGGAACATCATTTCATGTACATATGAACATTTGTATATCTCCTCTTTCAAACTGACTTTTTGGTCTTTGGTCCATTTTAAATTGGTTTTTTTATTTTTGAGTTTTAAATGACTTAATATATTCTGGATATATTAAGAGAAATATGATTTGTGAATATGATGACCCATTCTATGGATTTCTTATTATACTTTTTGTTTGTAGCAAAAGATACACTTTAATTTTGAAGAAATCCAATTCATCTGCTTTTTCTACTAGTTATTCTTCCATGTCTCAATTAAGAACCCACTGAATACTAAAGATTTTGACAATTTACTACAATTCTGTATTTTATTTTAGTATATTTTCAGTCATTACATTCTGCTCTATGCTGTTTGTATTTTCATACACATTTCAAGATCAGCTTATGAATTTCTGGAAAAGACCATGTGAAATTTTAATAGAAAATGTGTTAATTTAGCCCATTTGCTAAATTCTTTTGTCTTAAAAATATTGCCTTCATATGGGCCAGGGATGTAACTCAGCAGCACAGCACAGGCCCTGAGTTCAACTCCTGGTACCAAAAATAAAAAAAAAAAAAAAAGAAAAATAGAAAAAAAATACCAGAAAAAAAACAAAAGTATTTAAAGTATTTAAGGGCTGGAGATTTAGCTCAGTGACTCAAGCATTTGCCTGGTAAGCATAAGGTCATGAGTTCAATCCCCCATACACACATATATATATATATATATATGTAATATATATATTGTTTTCAAATCTACTAGAATTTGATATCTTCTACATGGCTAGCTCTTATATAATTCTCTCGATCTTTAAATACTGTACATATAGAAGTCATCATGGAGGTAGGTGTCCCCCCCTGGAAACCAGCACCACATGTGGGCCACTGCTGGAGTGGGGAGAGCCGCACCCAAGCCTCTCTCTGGCAGCCAGAGCCATTCATGGACTTTGCAGGGACAGAACCAGGTTCACAAGGAGGTTATCACTACCTGGAAACCAGATCATTTTCATTGTTTTCTTGGGTTGGGTTTTATTCTCTTTTTGCTTTGTTTGATTATGTTAAATCTGATGGCATGAGCAGCTATTTCAAAGATAGCAATATATATTATGGTAGCCATTTTGGATTTACTATTAGCTTATTTCTAAGTTTTTTTATTGCATTCATTGTTTTGTTTTTATTGTTTCTACTCTATTCTTTTCTGTTTGATTTTCACTATGTCTGAAGGTATCTGCAGCTAGTTTGAAGACAACAAGAGGCACTATGGTAACTATTACTGATTTTGTAAGGTTTTCTATTCCTATATCACTTATACTAGTTTAACTTGAAAAAAAATACATGTGATATTATTTTATAAAATAATATATATATTCTTTTAAGTGATATTGTAAATGCAATTATTTCAGTATCTTTTTTGGTTATTCATTGCCAATGTATGAAACAGAGTTGAAATTAATGCATTAATCTTGTGTTCAATAATGCTGGCTTTGTTTATTAGAGTCAATATTATTTCCAGTAGATGTTATAGATATCATGACAATTACAAAAACTGATATTTTTATTTGTTATTTCTATTAAAATTATTGTGCTGGTAAAAATATTTCTTTTATTTGCCTAATCACACCATCTGCAACCTGTCATGCCTTATTAAATAATGTACAATAATCAGAAATATTGCTTTGTTACAGATTAGAGTGGAAACATTCAGCTTTACACTATTATGCTTGACATTACCTAAACTTCTTTTAGGCATGTCCTTTTTCACTTGTGGAAATATTTAACTCCCAGTTTTGCAAATACATTGGTCATGAAAGGTTATTGATTTTATAAAATATGTATTTATGGAAGTGATTTTGTTATTTTATTTTATTTTATAGTTTATGTTACATAAATTGATTTTTGTATGTTAAACCATCCCTGTATTTTTGGGAAAATGAAACTTCTTAATACCATGCAGCCTGTTATCATGTTTCCATGCTTAGTTTGCTAACATCTACTAAGAAAACGTTTGTCCAGTGCAGGGAGAGTATGTGAAGCACACAGCCTGAGAATTTTCTGTTTCTGTATTGATTACAGTGATGTGTAGTTTTTCTTTCTTTGATTTTGTCTGATTTATTGTTAGAATAATGTTGTTTTCAGTATTATCATCTCTCTCTTGTTTTGAGAAGAATTTGTAAAGAAAATATATGAGTTCTTCTTTAAAGGTTTACTGAAATTCACCACTAAACTTCTCTGGTGATGGCTTAGGATGAATGAAATAAAGAAATGTTCTGGGGCTTTTGAGTTTCTGGGGAGCTACTGGGATGCTGGACTGGGTCCAGCAGATTGCAGGGCTTCAGTCAACCACATACAGTGGCCTGGTTTCAATCCAGGATGCAGGAACCTTATGCGAGGACTCTGGGCTCAATTGGGCTGGCCTGGGGACAACCTTGAGACCAGAACTGCCAGCTGCTGAGTTCATGTCCACACCCCCAGGACAGGGGATTGTGCCCTGGGGTCTCTGCCAGCCTCAAATCTCCACACCCAGCTTCTGCATCTCAATTAAGGGAGCCAAGAATCTGCAGAGGCATGGAGTTTATCCCAGTTGAGTTCTGGGGAACTGGGGAAAGCTGGAGAACTACATTCTGGCTTTTGAGTTTCTGGGGAGCTACCTGGATGCTGGACTGGGTCCAGCAGATTGCAGGGCCTCAGTCAACCACACTCAGGTGTATTGTTTCAGTCCAGGAAGCAGAAACCTTGCTCGAGGACTTTGGGCTCAATTGGGCTGGCCTGGGGACAGCTTGAGACCAGGGCTGCCTTGGTTGAGTTCATATCCACACCCCTAAGACAGGGGATTGGGCCCCGGGGGTTTCTCTGGCCCCAGTTCTCCACACCCTGCTTCTGCCTCTCAATTTAGGGAGCCAAGTATCTGAAGAGGAGCTGAGACTGCTCCAGTAGCTGAGGGTGCAGTAGGGGATTTGGGACACACCCAGAGGAAGCTTTGGAACACCACTCAAACCAAGGAAAGAAAGAAAAATGACAAAAGGAAAGATCAAAAGGCAGGCTCAAATCACTAGCCCATCCCAAGAAAGCCTGGGAGCCATGTACATAGAAGAAAATAGAAGTGATACACCTGAAATGACTTAAATGATATCAGCTGAAATAAAGAAGCACCTAGGGGAAGCTATAGAGAAATTCAAATTAGAAATAATTGTCCAGGTAAAAGAAGACATGATAAAAGTAGTGAAAGAAATAGTGAACACATCCAGTGAAGACACAGCTAAAAAATTAGAGGAACAAAGCAAACAGAATCCCTGAAAGAACACTATAAGAAACAAGCAGAATACATAAAGAAGATTCAAAGAGATATACAGGATATCAAAAATTCTATTGAAAGCTGTAAAAACCACCTCAATGAAAGTGAAGATAGAATTTCAGACCTCGAAGTTAAGATCACAGCTAGTGAACAGGAAAGGAAAGATCTTTTAAGTATAACAAAGAATCAGGAAACAACAATTCAACAGCTACAAGATGATGCAAAGAAAAATAACATAAGATTAATAGGGATAAATGAAAAAGAAGGGGACAGCCCAAATGATATCAAGGGGATGTTTATAGAAGTAATAGCTGAAAACTTCCCAAATATGAGAATGGAAACTGACATTTGGATTAGTGAAGCATATAGAACTCCAAATAGCCATAACCAAAATAAAACTGCACCCAGACACATAGTAATCACCATCCCAGAAACCCACCATAAGAACAGAATACTAAAAGCTGTTAGAGAGAAAAGACAGATCACCTATAAAGGAAAACATATCAGAATCACAGCAGACTTCTCAACACAAACAATGAAGTCAAGAAGAGCATGGAGTGAAGTATTTCAGATCCTAAAGGAAAACCACTTCCAACCAAGACTGATGTACCCTGCAAAACTGTCCCTCAAAATGGATGGAGAAATAATGTACTTCCATGACAAAGAAGAGCTGAAAAACTTCATGAACACCAAAGCAACACTACACAGAAAGACATTCTAGATACACATAGGATAAAACCACCAAGCAAGGTAGACAATTAAATAAAATGGAAAGCTAAAGATACAATACCAGAAAGATAACATGTCAACAATACACCAATATATAACAGTTATAATCATAAATGTAAATGGCCTCAACTCACCAATCAAAAGAAACAGACTGGCAGAATGGATCAAGAAACAACATCCAACCATATGCTGTCTACAAGAAACCCATCTTACCCAAAAGGAAACCCATAGACTGAAAGTCAAAGGATGGAAAAACATTACTTCACAACAGGAAACCAAAAAAAAAAAAAAAAAAAAAAAAGCAGCAGTAGCAATCCTGTTTGCAGACAATGTGAACTTCTAACCAAGAATGATCCAAAGAGATAAAGAAGGTCACTACATACTAGTCAGGGGAAAGCTTCAAGAGGAAGAGATAAAAATCCTAAATATATATGCACCAAATTCCAGAGCACCCAGCTATACAAAGCAAATATTAACAGAAATGAAAAGTCAAATAAGCAACAACACAATTATAACAGGAGATTTTAACATGCCATTGACACAAAGGGACAGATCAACTAGACAGAAAATCAGCAAAGAAATAACAGAACTGAATCATACATGTGAACAAATAGACTTGATAGACGTATATAGAGTTTTCCATCCAACAACATCAGAATATACATTCTTCTCAGCAGTACATGGGACAATCTTTAAAATAGACCATATACTAGCCACAGAACATATTTAATTAAATGCAAAAGAATTGATATTATCCCATGCAAGTTATCGGATCATAGTGCCATGAAACTAGAAATTAATGATAAAAGCAACTGCAAAAACCTCACAAACACATGGAAACTGAGTAATACACTCTTGAGCAATCAGTGGGTCATGGAGGAAATTAAAGAAGAAATTAAATAATATCTACAAGCAAATGAAAATACAAACACAACTTACCGGAATGTGTGGGATGCAATGAAAGCAGTCCTCTGAGGAAAATTTATTGCACTGAGTTCCCACATCAGGAAGACAGAACGAACACAAATAAACAACCTGATGCTACAACTCAAACAGCTAGAAAAAGAAGCGCAAGTCAAGCCCAAAGCCAAAAGAAGGGAGGAAATTATAAGAATTAGAGCAGAAATTAATGCAATAGAGACTAAGAAAAGAGTACAAAGGATCAATAAATCAAAGGTTTGGTTCTTTGAAACAATAAATAAAATTGATAAACCCCTGGCCAATCTTATTTAAAAAAGGAAAGAAAAAACTCAAATTCATGCAATAAGGAATGAAAAAGGTGAGTTACTACAGACTCAGTGGAAATACAGAAGAACATCAACACCTATTTCAAAAATCTCTACTCTCATAGGTTCGGTAACATTGAAGAAATAGACAGATTCCTAGATACATATGAACTACCAAAGCTGGATCAGGAAGATGTAAAATTGCTGAATAACCCAATTTCTATTAGTGAAATTGAAAATGTAATTAAGTCCTAGCCAACAAAGAAGAGCCCAGGCCCAGATGGATTCACTGCAAAATTTTACAAGAAATACAAAAAGACTTAATTCTGACACTCCTCAAAATCTTCAATGAAATTGAAAGGGAAGCAATTCTTCCTAAGTCATTCCTAGAAGCAAATATTACTCTAGTACTAAAAACAGAGAAAGACCCAACTAAAAAAGAGAACTATAGGCCAATCTCCCTAATGAACATAGATGCAAAAATTCTCAATAAAATATTAGCAAACAGGATGCAGCATATCAAGAAGATTATTCACCCTTACCAAGTGGGATTCATCCCAGGAATGCAGGGATGGTTCAACATACATAAATCAATAAATGTAATCCACCATATCAATAGAGCCAAAAGTAACAACCACATGATCATCTCTATAGATGCAGAAAAATCTTTTGATAAGGTCCAACCCTCATTCATGATAAGAACCTTACAGAGAATTGGAATAGATGGTCTTTACCTCAATATGATAAAGGCTATCTATGAAAATCCTACAGCCAGTATCATACTAAATGGCCAAAAACTGAAAGCCTTTACCTTAAAATCAGGTACAAGACAAGGATGTCCCCTGTCACCGCTCCTATTCAACATAGTACTGGAAATACTAGTCAGAGCAGTTAGACAAGACAGAGAAATAAAAAGGATAAAGACATGAAAAGAGGATGTCAAATTATCATTATTTGCAGATGACATGATACTTTACATACAAGACCCCCAAAACTCCATTGAAAAACTCCTAGATATAATAAAGAAATTCAGCAATGTAGCTGCATACAAAGTCAGTGATCAAAAATCAATAGCATTCCTATACACTAACAAAAAAAATATTGAGAGAGAAGTAAGAGAAGCCACACCATTCACACTTTCATCCAAAAAACTGAAATACTTAGGAATTAATCTCACAAAAGATGTAAAATAGCTATATAAGGAAAATTATAATACTCTGAAAAAGGAAATCGAAGAGGACCTCAGAAAATGGAAAGACATCCCCTGTTCATGGATAGGAAAAACAAACATTGTGAAAATGGCCATTCTCCCAAAATTACTATACAGATTCAATGCAATTCCAATCAAAATACCATAACATACCTCATAGATCTAGAGAAATCACTCCTAAAGTTCATCTGGAATGAGAAGAGACCTAGAATAGCAAAGGCAATTCTAAGCAGCAAATGCAAGGCAGGAGGCATCAACAATCCCTGATTTGAAATTACACTACAAAGCTACAGTAATAAAATCAACATGGTACTGGAATAAAAACAGACCTGAAGATCAATGGAATAGATTGGAAGACACAACTACAACCACAAACCCACTCAACCACCTCATCTTTCTTAAAGGGGCCAAACATGTTCACTGGAAGAATGAGAGTATCTTCAATAAATGGCTATCCAAATGCAGAAGACTAAAACTAGACCCATGCCTATCATCATGTACTAAACTAAAGTCTAAATGGATCAAAGATCTAAATATTAAAACAGAAACACTAAATCTGTTGGAAGACAAAGTAGGTAAAAAACCTTGAAGATATAGGGGTAGGTAGAGAATTCATGAACAAGAATCAAACTGCATGGGAAATGTTTCCCAGAATCAATAACTGGGACCATATCTTATTAAAGAGTTTCTGCATGTTGAAAGAGATTTCCAGCAGAGTGAAAAGAAAACCCACAAATTGGGAAAAAAAATCTTAATGGGTTGTCCCTCAGATAAAGGACTTATGTCTAGAACTTATAAATAATTTAAAAAAATCAGACCTGTGAAATTCAAAGACCTAATACAAAAATGGGCATCTGAAATGAATACACAGTTCTGAGACGAAGAAATACGAATGGCAAATAAATACATGAAAAAATGTTCATCATCATTAGTCATGAGAGAAATGCAAATTAAAACCACACTGAGATTCCATCTCACCCCGGAAAGAATGGCCAGGATAGAAAAAAACTACCAACAACAAATGCTGAAGAGGCTGTGGGGAAAAAGGAACTCTTCTGCACTGCTGGTGGGAGTATAGACTGGTCCAGCCACTGTGGAGGTCAGTCTGGAGATTCCTCAAAAAGCTGGGTTTGCAAGTCCCATTTGATCCAGCTATTCCGCTTCTAGGCATATTCCCAGAAGAACTGAAAGCATCATACCACAGTGATACATCTGCACCCATGTTTATACCAGCACAATTTGTAATAGCCAGATCTTGGCAACAACCTAAGTGCCCATCAACTGAGGAATGGATAAAAAAGTTGTGATATTTTTATACAACAGAGTACTACTCAGCTTTAAAGAATGATCACTTTGAGATATTTATAAATAAATGGACACGACTCGAGACCATACTCATAAGCAAAATAAACCAAACAAACGTGTTAATACCGTATAGTCTCCTTAGTATATGAGTTGATAAGAGTATATAAGATTTTATAGTAATCATGATTCCCCATTTCATTGCTTTTAAGTCTTGCAATGTTTTCATTCATCAGTTGGAATGGTTTTAATCTGTTTTGTTTGACTTTATTATGCGTGATTGTATGAACAGCGGTTTTGAAGAAAACATAACATTATGACAGCCATTGCTGATTAATATAGTCTTCCTTAGAAGTCCTACCATGCTTCTACTCTGCTATCAGTTCTATCATGTTGTGTCTTATTGGGATTTTAATATATGTGATAGTATATACAAATCCTTTTATTCTAAATGAGATATTATAGTAGCCATTGATCATAGTTATTCAGTTCAGAATGTCATTCTTTCATTCTCTTGAATGGTTTTATACTATTGTGTTAAGTTTGATATTATTGTATCTGAAACTATGCTCAACTATTGCAAAGAAAGAGATATTTTGACAGCTACTGTTAATGTCCAGTTGTCTTGTCATAAAGTGTTGTGTTGCTTATGTTGTTCTGTTCTGATCTGCTCTGTTCTGTCCTCTTTTGTTTTATTCCATTTAAAATGAAAAAAAAAGTAATAAGAACTGTAGGAGTAGTAAAACCCACAATGCATAATTGCTACTGTTAAAGAGAGAGCAAAAGAAAGTGCTTTAAAGGATATAATTGCATGTATGTTTAAGTGTGGAAGATAGATGGCCATGTTACTGTTTTTGTTAGATTGTTGAGCAGAACTGTTAATAGTCTCACTGTTTGAATGTCTACTTTGTATGCTTTAATTTTGTAACATGAAGAACTATTTCCAAGATGACAGTATGTAACTTATCAACTAGTGATTTCTTAGTGTTTTTTTTTTTGTTCTTTTATTTTTTTCCTTTGGAATTCTGTATTGTTGCTACTCGTTTTTCTGTTTTGTTGGTTTTTTTTTCTTTCTAAATAAAATTTAAAAAAATGTTCTGAAGTATTGCTCCATATTCACATATTTTGAATGCTATTTCTACCATATATATTAATATATATATTATTGTCTAAGCAAAATATTGTCACATTTATTATTTTGTTTACTATGCCCTTTCAAGTGTCAAGAAAAGAAGAGCAAGCACATCTTAACAGTGTTTGCCAATTATCATTTCTGGTTCTTTTCAATTACCCTTTTTGATTCTGTTACTTTCTTTCTGTGATCTCAGTAGCCATCTGGTGTTATTTTTTCACTTCAGTGAAATGGAATTTTGTTCCAACTTGCTTCTTTTGTGTATTATTTTTAAATATATTTAGATATTGAAAGATACTGGCCTAATGTGTATACATAAATACATGAATATATAGGAATATATATATGTGTGTGTGTGTAAGTTTATGAATCTGTTTTCTAAATCAGTTAAGAGAAGATCAAGAAGAAATAGATGATCATACATCTTTCCATAGTTTACTCACGCAGTTTTCTTCTCTGTCATTCGATTTTTCATATGGCATCATATTCTATGGTTATTTTCTTTTACGTCAAATAAATTTATTTACTATTTTTGGTAAGGCAGATTACCTGGCAGTAGTTTTTCTCAACTTTTAAAAATTTATCTAAGAATAATTTTGTTTTAGTTTCATTTGTAAATCATAGTTTTGTTAAATGTAACTTTTTTGGACCATGATGTTTTGTTTTTATCAGTTTAAAATCTTTGCCCCGCTGCTTTCTAACCCTAACTGTATCTGAGAAGAGGTCTGCCTTTTGTCATCCTGAGGTTTCCTTCAAAGCGATGTGATAAAAACTGCTAGGTCCTTTGAAAGTCAGTTTCTATCACTCTCTTTGAATTCTGTGTATGAATCAAACTTGTTTATTTTATCACTTTTGATTATAGGTGGACCTTTTAGAATATAAATGGAATATATTTTGTACATTAATTTCTCTCTGAGGGCTTTTGTTAATGGTTACATGGTTATTTGCTTATTTATTTGATGATTTGACTGAACTAATTCTTTGACGTATAGTCCTCCTGTAGTGTTCAACCTATAGTATCACTGCCCAGATGTATTTTATTTCTTTTTTTTTATCTTTTAGGTAGTCCCTGAGTCACAACAAACTACTTCTTCATCAAAGAGAAGATGAAACCTCCTAAATGAGTTATTCATTTGTCCCCCTCTCCTGTGTGTGTGTGTGTGTGTGTGTGTGTGTGTGCATGTGGAGTGTGTGTATAGTAGTGTGGATTAGAGGTTGTTGCTACAGTTTAAAACTGTACATCTGTAATGTACATTCAACTAGGAAGCAGTGGCTTAGAGGTTATCTCTCTGTTTACTGAGAAAGTCAGTCTGGCATTCATAGTCTTCTAGACTGGCAGGAATCTTTCCGGTTTCCAGAAAGGTGTGACTTCTGGGTTAAAGTGGCATGTAGTTTAATCAGTGTTTGCTCAGAAAGAGCGCCTAAGAGCTTTGTGCCAGTGAGGCTACAGACCTACAGTGATGAGCCCAGCTGTGGTTTGGGAAATTCTTCCAGCCAAGCTCCTCTGTCTTCCTCTGATTGTTTCCCAGTTAGTACTGCCCCTACTGTGCACACAGACTTCTGACCTCCTGAGCTTCCTTTGGTTCCAGAAGGACTCTCTTTCTCTCTGATTCTTACTGTTAAACTTCAGAATGTTCTGCTGCTTTGTCTCAGTGTTATATGCTCCTCTTTATCAATATATACAAATATTTGTTTTCAACAAAATCCTTAGGCATAGAGATCTCTACTTAGTGTTCCAAATAAAGTCAGTCCTCTCAAACACACTGGGAAGCATTTAGGGATTGCCCTTCCTTTTGGAAGAAACTCTGTCACCTACACTATAACTGAGGGCTATATACATTTTTCCCAGTGTGACAAACACCACACTTAGCACTGAGAGAAAGAGGGTGGCAGTTTTCGTTTTGTTTTCTTTATCTATTCTGACTTGAAACCTCATCCTAAAAATGAACTTGCCAAGGAAAATCATAACTTCAGTATTCACACACTGCCACATCAGGGGGAGATGTTTCTATTAGGAAGAAAGCACTGAATGGGTTCCTCTCCAAGTATGTGCTGGGAATAGAGTATCTGCAGCCTTACACCAGAGATCATTATTAAGGGAAGCCAGCAGGAGCTCAGATTCCAAGGGTGAAATCTTAAGACTAGGAGCTCCGCTGAGAGGAAGAACCATCCGTGTGACGGCACATGTCAGTAGGTCTTCCTTACCATAGGGTGCAGGGCAGGTAATGGAGTCTTGGCTAACATGCCAAATGTCTTCACTAGGTTTTCACTTATTTATGAGGGCTTTGGAACCCATTATAGAGACAGTAAGCTTTTTTTATAAATTACTATTATCTTAATTTCCATGGCTGAATTGTTGCTTTCCTTGGAGAAAGTTCCCTGAGCTACTTATTTTATCATAAAACCAATTCCCTCCAGTTATTCTGACAAACTTAACTCAATTAGTATCAAAATAATTTGAATACAAATTTTATATATGTATTTTAGAGCAGAGCAAAGCATTTTTTTCTTTTATGTACAGAAAAATACCATGTCAAAGGTTTCCATGTCAATCTCTACTGTTCCTTTGTTGGAAAAGGGAAATAAGTTTGGTGACAGAATTGAGGTTGGAAGTGAATTCCTCTTTAAATGGAGAAATTTCCTAGAAAACCACAATTTTCCAGTGCAACACAAGGAAGAGGGAAGTCGAGGAGTTTGTGCCAGTGACGTGATGTGAGGAAAACTAATCCATCATATGGGCTTTGAAGGTGAATCAGGAGGACTAACCCAGCAATGTGTCTCTAGAATATATAAATGATAAGCAAATAGATTAACTCATAGAAAAGATTAATAGATTAATAGATTAATAGATAAGCAATAGATTAACTCAGAAAAGAATGTATTTGTGACATTGAAGCCTGCTTCAAGCTTTTAAGCCCTAGATATGTGAGGTTGTGTTCATGCAATGTTTTAAGCTACCAAGTTTGAGTCAAAGCTGCAATGGCAATCTAATATGCCTTCTATCAACTGCAAACACCAATTGTTTTGAAAAGAATAAAACAATTACAAAATCAGAAATAGTAAAATAGAATGAAACGAGACTTTGAATGAAGAGAAAACTGTGTAAAAATTTGATACTTATAAAATAGATTGAATTTCTGGTTTGGAATCTGTCTGCCTGTCTGCCTGCGTATCCATCTAGATATTCTGCTGTGTTCTGTGCTTGCGCTCTCTCTCTCTCTCTCTCTCTCTCTCTCTCTCTCTCTCTTTGTCTCTCTCTCTGTCTCTCTCTCTCTCTCTCTCTATATATATATATATATATATATATGACACGTAGTACAGAACCACAGCCAATTCATGTGACTATGCCTTAAGAAGAAAGTAAAAGTTTTAAACATTTCACTTCCTAAATTTTTAAAACATGTATTTTGAGAGAACATTAACCGTTCAAACATTATAAACTAATAATAATACATAATTACATAAAATGAAAATAAAAATATATGTAGGTAGGAAATAAAAAGCAGGAGGGAATTGAGAGCCAAAGGAAATATAAAATCAGTGTTTTATTTACTGTACTTTAAAGTATGTGAAACCTGAAAGCTACTAAAAGTATTTCTACAAAAATTTCCAGTAATCAAATATTTCTTTTCAGATCATCACTGTTATTTAACAAGAAATTTGACATAAGATTTGAGAAATATAAATTAAAATTTCAATTAAAGTATTATGTTTCTTATGCATTCTGTATTTATAGATCACATATAGTCTTCCCAAATACAGCAGATGTTTCTGATTATGTCTTAGGTAAGAGGACTTCCCTGAATATAAACTCAGTATAATTACATAAGCTGGAAGCAATTATCTTAACAAAGTACCTCATTGTTGAGCCTAAACAAACAGTTGGCAGGTCCTGAGTAAAGAGATGAGACTTTAGGAGAGGGAGAGAGACAGAGAGTGAGACAGAGAGAGAGAGAGACAGAGGGAGAGAGAGAGAGAGAGGGAGAGAGAGAGAAACAGAGAGAGGGGGACAGGCTCACTGACATTATGGCCCAGTCATTTCAGTCATTTACAAGAATGAGCTTGATAAATTTAATCAGTCTCTGTGTATGCTAGAGTTAAACTGGAATTTTCCCTTTTGCCTGAAGAGCATTGTGATAGATTTACATATCAAGCTTATCAAGAAAACAGTGCAAAATTACATATCACCATACATTTCCTGCTCTTCTCAGTTTTGTAGAATATAATCCACTTATGTGGACATGGAATTAAGTCTCTGATAAATATTGATCTACTTTTAATTATTTTTACCTCTGTGGCTTTTTTTTAAATAGTCTGCTTCTCTCTTCATGAAGCAATGCATAACTATTCTTGAAGAGCTGCTGTACCTTGTTTCTCCCGTTCATTAATGTGGAACATTTTTTCTAAGAAATAAGCTCATTCTTATCTGAATAGAAGTTAAAATAACTTTTTTGTTGTCCTCAGGTTTTTGTACTTACTAGATTTTTGTGACACTTGTGTGTTGGTTTTGTTTTCTTGTTTTCATCTTATATACATCTCACTTAAGTTTCTCAAAGCTACAGGTGCTGTATTACTCCTTCGCCCTTCATGGTTTCTCATAGTACTGCTTTTGAGCAACGCCTTAGTTTCCTTTCTCCTTGCAGAGACAAAACACCCAACACCCAAAGTTAAATTAAGAAAGGCTAATTTGACTCGCAATTTGTGGGGGTTTCAATCCATAATTGGGTTTCTCCAATGCAGGGTGGCACCTGGCAGATGGGCATCAGGGAGGAAGAACAGTTCATGGAAGTGGAAAAAAGCAAAAACAGCTAGAAAGAGAAACACGGGCCCCTTTCTGTTGTGTCTAGTGGTGCCAACCTAATCAGTGGACTGATCCAGAAATCTTCTGGCCTTGATCCGAGCACTGTTAATCCCAGCACTGCAGTGCCAATCAATCACACACTCCGTATCCAGCCACTACCATAAAAAGCCGTGACCACATGAGGCTTTGTGGGGACATCTAAACACAAACTACACCAGGTACATTCCCTTTTCCTCCACGGTACAAGGAAATTATGATTGTATGTGGCTTTTAAGGCCTTTTAATTCTCTTGAGTCATTTTCTCCAATTTCAATATATTTAGTTGACTGAATATTCTCTATGAGTTATTATTGCACTGGCTGTTCCTATCATTTTCATTTGTCTTTTCTTATTAAACTATTTCAAAATAACCACAATAACTATACAAGCTTTCCATAGGTACTCTAAAAACAGCTGAACTTGAAAGTTAATTTCTCAATTGTTATAATTTACAATTGTTAGCTCTCAAAGGACTCACGTGTTTAGAGGTGTGATTTTTGGAACATGACTGTGTCATGGCTGACTAGACTCATCAGTAGATTAATCTATTGATCAGCTAGCTCGTAACTGAGTGTGTTGTTGGGCGGTAAGGCCTGTCTGAGAGAAGGACCAGGAGAGTGCCCTGGAAGAGGGCTTTCTTGTTACCGGATCCTCCCTCTCTCTGGGCCTTCTGGCTGCCACAGGGGAAGCACCATTCTTCTGCCATGGCCGCCCACTAAGTCATGCTTTGCTTTATAGATGGCAGACCACTCACTGAACCCTCTGAACTCTGAGCCGGATAAACCTCTCCTCACTTAGAGTGTGGCTGTCTGGTATTTTGTCTCAGTGACGGGACAATGACTAATGCGTTTATTTGTGCAATCTATCACACTGTCCACTCCATGATATGCTTCACCTATGTTTTTATTTCCTTTTCACCTTCAAAATGTCATACCATGAGGTGTTCTGTTTGTATTACTTCTGTTTCTCCTCACTCACTGTGATAATTTAGGCTTCAGAAATGCAAACTCATAGCATTTTTTCCTTTTTTTATTCTACCTAGATATTGAATGCCTGAAATATGAACACATTGAAAATGTGTTTCTTTTTTATGATGCAGTTTACAGAATACCTTATTTCTGAAAAATTTTATAATTCTATCCCCTTCATTCACCAGCAAATAAATCAAGTGTCTTACCTACGCATTATTATATCACTTTACACAAGATGTAATATGTGCATTATTACATTGCATTTTAATTGCTTGTTTATTTTATTTCCTCACTTATATTTCACATTTATCTTAGAGATATCTTTAAATAATTATTTTAGTAAAAAATTGAAAAGATATTTTGGAAGTAGGCATAATAGTGCTGGACAATTATTCCCATGTGCTGAAAGAATAAACAGGAATCTTGAAGGATTCATTGACTTCGTCAGTGAATAGATAGAAAATTTGGTCATGAAACAAATGTAGAACAAAGTGATTAATTTGTTCACAGGTGTTTAAGGATATTTGTTCACAAGTGTTTAAGCTAGTTTTTATAATAATATCTATTGTAGCTATATTAGTTTGTTTATGATATAGTGTGTGTTTTTTTTATTTTTGAGGCAGTGTTTTACTATGTTGTTCAGGCTGACCTTATATTTATAATTTTCCTGCATGGGTTCTTGAATTTGGGAATTACAGACCTATGCTACCATGCCTGGCACTTTATTTATATGTGGTGCTGGAAGTTTAACTGATGCTACATAAGTGGTCTAATAATAAGCTATATTCCCACTCCAATTTTTATTTTTATGTTTGATTTTGAGAAAAGGTTTTGATAAATTGCACATGTTTACTTTAAAATTGGGATGCTCCTGCCTCAGCTTCTGGAGTACTTAGGGTTATAGGCATGTTCCACCAGTAGAAGAAGAACTTGCAAGTATAGCCTTCAAGTTGACATTATTCATTTAAAAATATATAACATCCCACAGCTAGTGAAGAGCAGTATCTTATATATTGATTTCCTAAACCAATTTGTTCCCTAGGAAAAGTTTCTAATATTTGTGATATATTTCTCTTTTGATCTTTTTTTTCCAGGGCTTATTATGTGCTATCACAAAAAAAGGATTCCCTAGAGTTTGCATGACTAAATTTTTGTACACTGTAGAAAATTTTACCAGTAATATGCCAAATGCCTCAAAATTGTCTTGTTGCTGCAGAAATGACAGTACCTAAGTATTCTGGAGGTATTTCATGTATGCTTGAGTAGTGTTTGCAACCTCAATTTTTCACTGAGAAATGAATAAATAGCTATAAAACATTTCTTACAAATAATTGATTACATATTTAGGCTAAAGGAGGGAGTCAGCAGGAGAAGACTTGTGAATCGAGTCTCCCCTCTCATGCCTGGAAGTTTGGCCCTAGTTTAGAGTTTTGATTTCAGATTTGTTATATCTATATTCTCCCTCAGAAAAACAGGGTAGATTGATCATTAGAGATTAAACTATTTTAATACACTTTTATCATGCAAAAACAATGATTTATTCAGCGAGAATATGAAATGGTATATTACCTCTATGAGCAAATACAGCCAACTGGAGGTTTTTGTATAGTTCACTAAATAGGAAGCCTTACTCACTGTGGTAATATTCCACAGTGTTTCATCTGACCAAGGAACTCACTTAATGACCAAAAATATGCATCAGTGATGTCATGCTCCTGGATTTCATAGTTTTACCATATTTATTGTCATCCAGAAACAACTGGATAGGTAGAATGATGAAATGCCTTCTTTAAGATGGATCTACGACAGAATGTTACACGTGGCTTAAAGGGAAGTGTTTGGTTGACAAGTGGGGATTGTAGCCATTAATCATGACTGTCACTTTGACTGGATTAAGAAAGACCTAGCAGATTACTAACCCACACTTCTGAATGTGTCTCCTGCGTGTGTTCAGAGGTGACTGGCCTGTAGGCAAGTAAACTGAAGGAGAAGGCCTCATCTGGAATGTGGGTGACATCATCTAATGTGCTCGCAGCCAGGTTGGAATGAAAAGTGAAAGAGGAGGAAAATGGACTGTGTTTGAGGAGCTGCATTCCAGTTCAGTGGATTCATCTTCTGCTTTTGCTGTTTCCTATGGACATCAGCCTCCACTTCCTTCAGATTTTCATGACAGACTCATACCAGTGCCTCTCCAGAGAGGTGGCCTGTCTCCACCTGGTGATGCATCCTGGAATCCTCTTGTCCTGTGCCTTCTAGCTTTTTGGGCTGAGCAGTTCATGGTTACCCCAGGATTTCCACTGTGGATTATCCGGTCTCTACTTGTGAAAGTCTAAATAGTATATTCATATAATTCCCTATAAATTCTGTTCCTAACCGACACACGCTCTAATAGGATGCATACAGTCACATACCTTGCCGTTGGATGTAGTATTAAATTCATATAAAACTGCTAATAAAGTTGAATTATAATATACTCTGCTTGTATTATCCCTAGAAAAGAAAAAGTATAATTTGCTAAAAATACTGTAACTATATATGAAACTACTTTGTCAAAAGGAAGATATATATATATATATATATATATATATATATATATATAGTGGGTAAAAGAATGTTAGAATTTTATTATGAACTCTCTCTCAGTTATTAAATTAAAAAAGTCAAAATCATGGGTCATTTGTTGGATAATAATTTGTTTTTAATCCTCATTGTGTAGCTCTCTCTGTGGAGAGTATACTTATAGCATGCACTTTGCTCTTTTTTTTTTTTCAAATGAATCTTGGGCTGGGGCCTGCAGGCGTATGCTTGAATTAATTTCTTCTATTTGTTGGTACAGTACATAGTGACCATATTCATTCTGGGGATTTGTACATGTACATAACACATTTCAATTCTTTTAATTTTGTTCTCTTCCCCTTCCCACCCTGTAACCTTTGTTCCACTCCTCACTGGCATAATCTCTACTTCCATTTTTCCCTACAAGTATTTTTTTTTCTTTAAATATCTCTTCTGTTCCTTTTATCCCACTCCTCCATCACTTATTTCCCTTTCCATTTGAAAACATTCTTTTTACTTCTTAGTGTCTATAATCCATTTTGTGCCTTGTTTAGACTGTCGCTTACACAAGAGAAACACATGTGTTAGGGTTATTTCACTTAAGATTGTGGTCTGAAGGCACAATCACATACCTAGTATGTCTCACTGTAGAATAGTACTCTTTCATATTTTGCATGGATTTTCTCAGTCTGTTACCTGCTAGAGGGAACAAATATGTCTCTAGCCTTGGAGTCATTCAGATGTTGCTTTAATCTCTGTTCCCACAACCACAATTTCTACAATCTAGAGCAATGTAAGAGATATGATTAAACAAGACTATGAGTGGCAGTATTTTTTTTAAAATATTACAATAAAAGACACAGTTCCATAAATTCATATTGAAATATTCCCTGTCATGTTGAATGCAAGTTTTTCAAGTTCTTGCCATTTTCTGAGGCAGGTTCTGAAGTCCTCTTCTGTGAGTGTCTTTAGCTGTAACATTGTGAATGTAGTCGTGCCCAAATTGAATGGAAATATTTTTCATGGTCATTTGACTTCAGAAATGAGATGATTTCTCAATGTGCCAAATCTAGTGAATAAGGTAAAAGGGAAACATTATATAAATTTTTTTTGTTTAACAGAAATTTCCATAATATATGGTCAAGATAGAAGGTCATAAGATATGGTGAACATTTAAATTATACATTTATTACTATAGCGATGCTTGTCAAAACACACCTCTGGTTTCAAACATACTAAGTGCATCATTCTTGATTATAGTTTTTTGGTGTAATACATTTTCTTTATCTTAAATATTCACTGTGTCTTCTAACTATCCCTTGCAGTTAACAGTCTAAAGCGAGACACACCTTACAAGGGAGCAGAGCTGATACCTACTACACTTACATCAATATATGCTCAAAAATATGTGACCGAAGCTAGGACTCCAATATTTACTGGATGGATGTTAGAGCTAGGAAAATCCACACCTGTCCTGGAGAGTTATAGTAATCATTATCAGAAAGTCAAATTGAGAATGAATTTGACGTAGTGCAAGACAAGAGAAGCAAGTAATACATTTTTTTCTTCTTCTGCACTTTTTACTTTTATGTTACTTTTTAGATGCCTTATTGTTTACTTTTACCCAAGTCTCTAAAAATTGTTTATCTATATACATTATCTGATTTGTGAATTTTCATTTTTTTCTTTTGAGTCAGATTATTTATTGGGTTTTGAGGACTGGTTCATGATATTGCCTTAAAAAGGGATGTTTGGAAATGAAGGCAGCAACTCTATTCAGTTCATGACATTTAAGTTCTGATGCTCTCATATTGGAAATCTTGGCATGGTTAAGAGTACTAGTTTATAATTTAAATATTTTAATGACGTAAAATTCTACATATGTTTTTCTGCAAGTCTAACTTCACACATTGTCATACTTACTTTTCTCATTACTGGGATAAAATGGCCAACAAACATAAGTGGGGAAGAGGTTTATTTAGCTCACAGTTTGTAGTGATTCCTGTCCGTCATCAGCTAACTCTAAGGCAGAGTGGCTTGGTAGAGAGGCATCGTTGGGGAGAGCTAGTTCATGGTGGGCAGCAGATAGCAAAGCAAGCAAGCGATGCCCACTGCTCTTTCTGTATCTTATACCTTATCCAGGCTACTTAGGACAGGCAGCGTTCACACCCTTAATCTTAGTGCCTTTGATCCTGGCATTGCATCACAAATCAGTCTGTGTCCCACACTCTAGACCCAACCACCTCTGAAAAAGCCTCACCTATGACCTCATGAGACTTTGAGGGGACATTTAGACACACGCCACAACACTCATTTTATTTCTTTTTAGTTTTTTTATTTAGAATATTTCTGGCTGCAGGCACCAGAAAATTTTTAAGTCAGTTTTGAAAGCAATAAGAATTTTATTGTCTAAAACAAATAAAAATAATTTTATTCAATAAGTACACCTCATATGCATATTTTCAGCTATATAATTTTGTTTTAGATTCTCTCTTAGAAACTCTTACTTCATATTTTTGAAAGATCTGTGTAGCATTTTTCAAGACTAGACAAGTTTCTCTCATGTTCAAATTCAGTGAAACAAATAAAGATCTATGAATTGAACAGGGCTGGTAACAAGGAAATGGAGTTTTAGATTATACCAATTAGTAATATTTTTAATACAAGTTCACTTGTACTATTTGCCTAGAAAATGTGAACAAATCTTACTAAGAGACAGTTATCCCTTAACTATGAATCTGTGTCCTACTCTATATATTTAACTCCTGCTAAATGTAAGGCAAATTATCTATTACTACGTGTGCTTTCCAACTTAAGATCGTAAAATAACATACAGGTCTCTTTGTGAAATCCAGTGGTTGCTCACCATGGGCTGATAGCCTATGATTACCAGACGTAGAATGGCTAGTATATTCACCTAGGAAAAGCACAGAAAAAATATAATAATACCAATTTGGAAACATAATGACCACTAGTTATCTTTGTGGGGATGGAATACAATTGTACTTGTAGGCTGTAATGATTTATTCATTTTTGATTTTTCAATACAGGACTTTTGTTTAAGCTTCCTGGAATCTCTGAGTGGATTCAGATAGTACATGCTCTGTGGTTCTTTTTTCCTTGAGATAGTTACTGGAATAGTTATATTTATTTTTCTACCATTGTGTTCTTTGATGTCAGTTTCCGCTCATGTTTCAAGGTCTGGAGATGTTTCAGGAAAAAAACAGTCATCTATTCTAGTAGCTGAACTTGGACTCTCCTCATTTATGGAACTCATAGGAAAATTTCAAAAGTTTCTGTTCTACTACCATCAAATTCCAGAGGCATTCATAGTTATAATGTTTAGTACACAACAAAAGATTTCGAATCTCCATTTTTTAAACCTTAAAATTTTTATTATTACCATTCTTTCATACTTCATTGATTTGAGAATTTAACTCCATCTTTCACTCTACTGAAGAAATTTGACAAGTGCCAATAATGTGGACTATTTATCCTAAATAATGGTGCTTGTCAGCCATAAAACCATTATTAGGTATTTGTTAAAGATCTATGGGCCAGATTTATCCTAGATTCCCATGTTAACCTCTCTTATTTCTCTCCTCTTAGGGTTTTCTAACCAATTTTTTTTAGTTTTCTACTCTGAGATAACACATGACCTACAGTGTATTCCAGCACACATAAGCCTGTATCTCATCACAGTGGACAGAGAATTGCTGACAGTTCTGTTCTACACAATCGTCTCTGTTTTCACCAGATATGAAGAAGTCAGTGTTAAAGGATAATTACTGGGTAGCCTGCTTATAAAAGTGCCTTGCCAGCTAAACGTTACCGGGTTCTGGATTGCGTGCCTCTCCCTCTTCATTTTGATTCCAGCTTCTCGTCTTGAACAAAGAATTGAACAAAAGAAGCAAAAAACAGTGCCCAAATTTATTTGAGACAGCTAAGAGTGGGGGATAAACTGGCTCTGCCGAGTGAGCTTGGACTGCGTAAAAGAGCAAAGAGTACATCCTGGGGAAACCAAAGCAGGCTGTCTTGAGGAAAGCCATGACAGTGAGCTCTTCTTGGTGTCTGTGTCCTCCACACTTACAACTGTCAAGGAAGCCTGCGAGGACTCCACATGTGGGGTCTGAGAGGCAGCGCTGGGAACCCAGGCCTCAGGATGATGTCAGGACTAGGCCATCCTATTGAAAACATCTCGAATTCTTGTGAGAAGTTCACATGCAGGGCTTTGGGAACTGTTTTGTGCATTGTTCTGGGATCCTGTATTTAACAGGTCATATCTACTACCCCGGCAGTCTTTCCCATGCCCTAATCTATCTCAGGATGCATTTTCAGTTTCAATAAACTCACTTCAATCACTCCTTCAGTGAAATCAGGGAAGTATAGTAAATACTTGAAATTCACAAATAAAACTCACATTCAAAGACCTGATATAAGGCAACACTAAAAAAGTTTCACATCATGCATTATTACCCTTAAGTACAAAATTAATATGAACAAAGGATAGGTAAGAAAGGAAAAGGAAAAGATCTAAGTTGCCAAAGAAATAATAGACTTAAAAAATAAAAAGCTATGCCACAGCTGACTTGAAAAGTTTTGCAAACCCTATGTAAGTACTGTTTTGGAAACTGAGTGTATGGACCTAACTATTGCACAGTCTGAGCCTCTCTGCATCTTAGACTGGTTGTGCTCATCAGCTGTGGCTCTGCCACTGCTTTTTCCTGTAGGCACAGCTTGATCACACTTCTGAAGCACCCTTGTGGGTATGTCCCCCATTACTAGAAAATGAAAGATGAGAAGAATTTACATTCCTCTCCCTTCTTCCCCAATATACAGTCTCTCTTAAGCCATAGTGACACGGGTGTGATATACTGATGACCAAATCTCTTTAACCTTGATCTCTAAACACATGAAGCAGACTATTTCACTCTCCTGAATACTGCTGAAGAAACCTAAATAATAGATATAAGAAATTGATTTGTTTATGTCCATAGTAAATATGAATTTAACTGGTATTATTGCATAGCCTACATTAATAAATACAGAAATCAGTATTCATTGTCCTGTAATGAGCAATTATAAAATTGATATCAGAGTTTGGAAAGTATTTCCATGTCACGCATTGACTGAAACACTTGAAACACTTAGCAACATTTTGACTTCAAGAACTTAGAAGACGAAAATTCTATTATTACTGTAGTTCTGGGTAAAGAAGTCTAATAAAATACAGGTAAATTTTTAATATGGAACATTCATCAATGTTTTAATTAAAAGAAACTAGCTCAGTTTCTCAAACTGGCAGTTTGAGAATAGAGATTTAGGAGAATAAGGGTCGGACAACTTAAAACTATGCAAAAGTAGAAAGTTAAATGTTCCGTACTCCATACTACAGAATGAAAGATTTTTCTGTGCAATTATATTGTTTTATGTGATTTCAAAGTTCGATGGATTCCTTCAAAATTGGAACAGATGAGTATCAAGAAACATCCTAAAATAAGATTGAAAACTCTTCCTTGCAAATAACTTCAGTAGAAATTATTGGCTTTTGGAACTGAGTGAAAGAAAAATACATCATGAATATGGAGTTATTTTCAAGAAAAAACATTATCTAAGTAGTTGTGTTGCTATGAAAAGTTGGGCAAAACATGCAGTGCGGTATTCTCCCTAATCACTGCCTCAACTGCAGTTTCACAAAAAAATGGACAAGATCGAGCCACAAAAGAAAACAGCAAACAGCATATGCAGAGGAGAGATCTAAAGTCTGAAACCTTTCCCCTGTCTGTGGGTCGGATAAGGTTGTCCCACTAGAATTACATCACCTTTATGGATACGTGATTTTGCTTCATTTTTATGCATGACTTTATATGTATATTATTTCCTTATTTCAGCATCATATATTGGTAAGAAGTTACATAGATACATCATTAACATTTTTATTTCATAAATCATATTATGAAAATATATAGCTAATCAACTTGGAAAGAGCCAAGAAACTCTGAACTCTGAAGAGAAAAGAATAGAATGTGTTTTATGATAGTGATTGCGGTGTAAGGTACAAAAAACATTTGACAAACTAATTTGCATTGTGACAGACTATTAACTTTTTAAAAAATTTTATTTAAAGAGAACCCCCCCAAAAAAACAGAAAAAAGGGTAACAACAACACAGAATTCCAAAGGAAAAAAAGAAAAGAACAAAAAAACACTAAGAAATTGCTACTTGATAAATTACATTCTGTCATGTTGGAAATTAGTTGTTCAAGTTACAAAATTAAAGCACACAAAGTAGACATTCAAACAGTGAGACTGTTAACAGTTCTGCTTAATGATCTAACAAAAATACTAATATGGTCATCTATCTTACACACTTAAACATACGTGCAGTTATATCCTTTAGAGCACTTTCTTTTCCTTTCTTTTTTACAGTAACAATTACACATTTTGGGTTTTATTACTCCTACAGTTATTACTTTTTACACTGGAGACACAATGTGATATTTATAAATATGATTCTTATTTATTTCACTAATGAGGATAGTTTCAAGTTGTCTCCATTTACCTATGAAGGACTCAAGATCATCTTTCTTCATAGTTAAGTAATATTCCATTGTATGAAAATGCCACAGCTTTTTCACCCACTCTGCAGTTGATGGGAATTTTGGTTGTTTCCAAGAATTAACTACTAGAAATTATGCTGCTATGAACACGGGTGCACGTATATCACTATGATATGAACTTTTCAGCTTTTCTGGGATAATACTCAGCAGGGGAATAGTTGGCTTGAATGGAGCTTCCAATCCTAGTATTCTGAGAATTCTCCATACTGATTTTCATAGTGGTTGCACCAGTCTACACTCCCACCAGCAGTAGAGAAGTGTTGCTTTTTCCCCACAGCCTTGCCAACATTTGTTATCAGTTGATTTCTTGATGGAAGCTATTCTTTCAGGAGTGAGATGATAACTCAATGTTGTTTTAATTTGCATTTCTCAAATGACCAGTGATGGTGAACATTTCCTCATATGTTTATTTGCCATTCGTATATTTTCCCCTGAGACCTGTGTTTTCATCTCAGATGCCCATTTTTTGAGAGGGTCTTTGAATCTAGGGGACTTGATGTTTTCCAGTTCTTTATATATTCTGGATATAAGTCCTTTGTCTGAAGGCTTGCTGGCTAAAATTCTTTTCCATTCTGAGGGTTTTCTTTTCACTCTGTTGGTGATCTCTTTTGAAGTACAGAAACTTTTCAATAATATGATATCCCAGTTGTTGATTCTCTGGAGTGTTTCTGTTTTGCATTTTGTTCATGAATTCTCTGCCTAGCCTATGTCTCCAAGACTTCTATCTACCTTATCTTCCAGTAGATTAAGTGTTTCTGTTTAGGTCTTTGATCCACTTAGACTTTAGTTTTGTGCATAGTGATAGGCATGGATCTAGTTTCAGTCTTCTGCATGTGGAGAGCTAATTTTTCCAACATCATTTATTAAAGAGGCTATCTTTCCAGTGAGCATGTTTAGCCTCTTTGTCAAATATCAGGTGGCTAAGTGTCTTTGTACTTATATTTGTGTATTCTAATCTGTTCCATTAGTCCTCAGGTCTATTTCTTTGCCAGTACCATGCTGATTTTATCACTGTGGCTTTGTAGTGCATTTTCAAGTCAGGAATTGATATGCCTCCTGCCTTGCCTTTATTTCCCAGAATTGCCTTTGCTATTCTAGGTTTCTTCTGTTTCCAAATGAATTTTAAGAGTGTTTTCTCTAGATCTGTGAGGTATGTCAATGATATTTTGATTGGGATTGTGTTAAATCTGTATAAAAGTTTTGGAAGTATGGCCATTTTCACAATGTTGGTTCTTCCTCGCCAAGAGAAAGCAACATACCTCCATTTTCTAATATCCTCTTCAATCACCTTTTTTGGCATAGTATAATTTTCAGCATATAGGTCTTTTACATTCTTAGGTTGATTCCTATTTCATTTTTTTAGAAGGGTGATATTTCCATAATTTCTCTCTCAGTGAGTTTCTTGTTTGTGTACAGGAATGATATTAATTTTTGAGCATTGACTTTGTAGCCAGCTACACTGCTGAATTGGTTTATTACCTCTAGTAGTCTTTTAATGGAGTTTTTTGTGTCTTCTATATAGAATATCATGTCATCTGCAAATAGTGGTAATTTAATTTCTTCCTTTACTGTCTTTATTCCTTTTATTTCTCTCTCTTGTCTGAATGCCCTGGCTAGTGTTTCCAGAACTATATTGAAAAGGAGTGGTGATAGTGGACATGCTTGTCTTGCTCCTGATTTTAAAGTGAAAGCTTTCAGTTTTTGTCCATTTAGTATAATATACCTGTTGGTTTGTCATAAATGACCTTTATAAGGTTGAGGTAGACACCATGTATTCCGAGTTTCTAAAGAGTTTTTAGCATGAACATGTGTTGGACTTTATAAAAAGCTTTTTTTGCGTCTACTGAGATGACCATGTGGTTTTTGTTTTGGGCTCTGTTGATGTGGAGTATTTCATTTATTGATTTGCGTATGTTAAAGCATCCCTGCATTAATGGAATGAAAACCACTTGGTCATGATGCATTACCTTCTTGATGATTTGCTGCATTCTATTTGCCAGTATTTTATTGAGAATCTTTGCATCAATGTTCATTAGTGAGATTGGCCTATAGTTCTCCTTTTTGGCTGTGTCTTTCTCTGGTTTTGGTGTGAGAGTAATCCAGACTCCAGGAACGATTTAGAGAGGATTGCTTTCTTTTCAGTTTCATTGAAATGTTTAAGGAATATTGGCATCAGATTTTCTCTAAATTTCTTGTAGAATTCAGCCGTGAATCCATCAAGACCTGGGCTTTCTTTGTTGGTAAGTTTTTTGTTGTTTTCAATTTCAGTAGCTTATATTGGGTTATTCAAAATTGCTATATCTTCTTGGTTGAGTCTTGGTAGTTCATATGTTTCTAGAAATTTGTCCATTTCCTCTGTGTTTTCCTCTTTATGTGAGTAGAGATTTTCAAAGTAGGTCTTCCTTATATTTTGAATTTCTATGAGATCTGTAATAATTTCCCCCTTGTAAGGCCTTATTGCAGGAATTTTGGTTTTTTCTTTCTTTTGCTTTATAAGGTAGGCTAGAGGTTTGTCAATTTTGTTTATTCTCTCAAAAAAACAGCTTTTTGATTTATTAATTCTTTGTACATTTTTTTAGTTTCAATTGCATTGATTTCTGCTCTAATCTTTACAATTTCCTTTCTTCTATGAGCATTGGATTTTACTTGCTCTTCTTTTTCTAGAAGCTTGAGATGAAACATTAGTTTGTTTATTTGTGATCATTCTGTTTTCTTGATATGACAATCTATTGCTATATATTTCTCTCTTAAGCCCACTTTCATTGCATCCCACAAATTACAATATGTTGTTTCCGCATTTTCATTGAATTTTAGGTATTGCTTTATTTCTTCTTTAATTTCATCTGTAGCCCACTGGTTGTTCAAAGTTTGCTATTTAATTTCCATGTATTTATGCAGGTTTTGCAATTCCTTTTGCCATTAATTTCCAACTTCAGTGTGTTATGGTCATATATTATGCATGGGATAATTTCAATACATTTGCATTTACTTAAGAATGTTTTATGGGATACTATATGGTGTATTTTAGAGAATGTCCCATGTGCAGCTGACAAGAATATGTATTCTGGTGTGGTTGGGTGGAACACTATGTAAACACCTACTAAGTCCAATTGCTCGCAGGTATGATTCTGTTCTATTATATCTTTGCTGACTTTTTGTTTAGTTGGTCTATCTCTTTGTTACAATGGGCTTTAATGCCCCCTGTAATAATTGTGTTCTTGTGTATTTGGTTTTTCATGTCCTTTAGTATCTGTCTTATATTGTTGGGTGCTCCTGTGTTTAGTGGATATATAATTATAATTGTTAGTTCTTCCTTTTGAATTTTTATACTTAAGAGTATGTAGTGACTTCCTTTGTCTCTTTTACTCATTTTAGGTTTGAATCACATTGTCTGCAAACAGAATAGCTACCCCTGCTTTTTTCTGGGTTCCTGTTACATGGAATACTGTTTTCCATCTTTGAATTTTAATCTATGAGTTTTTTTAAAAAATTTTTTTATTTATTTATGTATTTTAATCAGATGCATTTCTTGTATACAGTATACTGTGGGATTCTGTTTCTTGATCCATTCTGTTAACCTGTTTCTTTTGATATGTGAATTGAGCCCATTTACATTTATGGATATCACTAATATGTACTGGCCTGACTTTGCCATGTTGTGTTCTTATTGTTAGTTTCCTGCTTTACTTCCTTGTTTAATTTCTTGTCCAGCCTAGTGATCTGTTTCTGTTGTTGTTCTGGAGATTGTGGTCATTTTTCTCTCTCTAGGATGCAGACTATTATCTTTTTAAAATGTAATGTTCTCTTGTGTTTGGCACACAGGTATCATGCATGTGACATCTTCATTCATAGTTAGATGGAACTAAACTTACATACTTGAAAGCCTGTGAGTTAGCTTTTACTATGTAACAAAACAATCCTGGAAATAGAAATATATTTGACTTCTCAGTGGAAATGCTACTGAATTTGAAAGTTATATAAAGACAAAATGGAAAGAATTTTTGTGCTTGTTTGCATTTTACCACACTAATTGAATAGAACCAATTTGTACCACTATTAGGCACACTTAATAAAAACAGAGAAGTCTTTCTGCCGTCATCAATTTCTACTTGAATCTGACTACACATTCTTTGTCTCTTGTGCATCAGAATAAGAACCTCTCATCGATATTTGTTGCTTGGGCAGAAGAAATGCTGTTGCTGTGCTGTATTTCACTTCTAGGAATAAATTTTAAGTCCTGATATGCTCAAACTTTATTCTGGTGAATCAGTGAGCCACCATGTAGAGTTTCCCATGCACTTTTGGAGAGCACTGGTGGAGAGGAAGAAATTCATGAGCAGTCCTTGAGTGTTTCAGCAGTTCCATCTGGGCTCTCTGACACGTGAACGTAGACATTAAAGCACTTGGTCCTCTTTGAACTCACCAAACTATGTCAGTGAAACTTGAATTGAGACCATAGATGAGGCAGTCATATGGATGACCTCAGATGAGATTAGCAGAACTTCTCAGGCAAATCTAGAGATGGCTGATAAATGATGAGCTTGCCTTGGGTTTGAATGCTAACTTACAGCATAGTGTTTTACACAGTGATATGCACATGGAGAGGCAAGGATGGTCTGTAATGACAATTGTTCAGAACAGCAGTACTTCTGTTTACTCACATCCATGAATGAGCTATATGTAAAATAATATTAGTCCTCCCTCAAGACAGGCAAGCTCAAAATTTTAACAGAAAAATCTGAAGAAGAAATAGAATTTTCTCCTATTGAGTTATTTCAAATGTGGTTCTGTTTCATTTTTCTGCTGACCATTCTTTTTTAAATAATAAAAGTTTCTATTATCAGTGGTCTGTGTGAGATCAAAAACTCTCCAGCTACCATCAATCCTATTCCAGTAGGCAGTTTATTTTCTGATTCAAGACATCTCAAAATTCTCTAAAAATAGACAATGTGAGGGTTTGAGCATCTGATAAGTTGTTGAAATTATAAAATCTTGCCTGTGAGCAAGTTGGCACAATTAAGAGTATTATGAAATTGCCCACCTAATCAGGAAAGTGATTGAACTCTTTACTTCTGTCACAGCAGAACAAATCAAACACATTTTTATTTCACACAGGAAAAAAGAGAAAACAATGTACAGAGTAAAAGCCAAATAAAAATTCCAGGCACAAATTTCTGTGATTATGCATCAATCTGGGGCAGTGAGACAGTCGTCCATATAAGAGTGGCCATCAAACTGCATGTGATTATGGAATTTTCTAGATTCCACACTAAGAAATAGTTACAGGATGAGGTCATTCATGAAAAGGCTTATCTACTGTTTGGAATAAAACAGAAAAGAATTAAAAGCTCAGCGAAGTTGGAATATGAAATTAATTCCAAGGCATGTTATTGTCCCTGGATAAAAGCGCTTTTTGCATGGAATGCTGGATGAATGAGATACTAGGAAACAAAGCAAAAGGTCAAGCTGGAAGTGGGCAGTCAATGCAAACTCTTAATATTGCAAAACAAACCAATATGGAAGTAAGCAAAAGCATACTCCAGTATTAACTGCTCCCCAATCCCTAGTGTGTTACACTCATGAGTGCTGGAATAATATGTTTACCTCCTCTGTTTGGTACTAAAAGTAGAGATGTTCCTGAGCAAATGAGGACAATGTCATTCCTCTGTTAATGAAAGAAACAAATTATTAAAAAAACTTTTCCCCATTTTTATTTTTTATTAGTGTATATTTATAGTGCCTAATCATAAGGAACTGGTACATGAAGGTAACACTAAATCTTGGAAGATTTAGACATGTATTGCTGTAATATGTTGCCTTTAACCCTTTTGGGAATATACCTATAATGAGGATATCTGGGTTCAACAAATCTCTGGTTCCAGTTTTTTCGAAGAATCTGCACATTGATTTTAACAATGATTGTACTAGATTACATGCCTACCAAAAATGAAGAATGCTTCATTTTTTCCTCACAATCTCTCCAGTGTTTGTTGTAATTTGATTATTGATACTAGCTACTTTTCTGGAGTAAGGTGGAATCTCAGCATTGTGTTTTTTATTAAGGTATTATTTTTCTTAGCATATGTTTGCAGTACAGGTTTACATTTTTTTGTGGGGAGTTTGCACATGTATAAAGCACATCTTAATACTTCTTACTGTCTTCCTAAACCATTTCTTCTTACTCTCTCTGGCTCTTGTTCCACTGTTTAGTTTGCATTTCTCTAATGGACAGAGATGTTGAACAACTTTGTTTTCATGTATTTATTGGCCATCTGTACTTCTTCACTGACAAGTTTGTTTAATGTAACTGTAGAAACATTAACCAGAGCAATCAAAGTAAAGGAGGGAATGAAAGGAATACATATAGGAAAGGAAAAACTCAAATCATAGTTATTTGTAAATTTCATGATCCTTTTCCCAGAAGACCAAAAATATTTCATCAAAAGACTTGTAGAACTAATAACTAACTTCAGTAGCATAGCAGAACACAAAATCCACAGCAAAAAATTCCATCTCTATGTACTAGTAATAAACTCATCTGGGAAGAAATTAGAAAAAAAACATTGCTACTCCCAAGAGCATTGAGAAAAATGAAATGTTTAAGAATTAAGTCAACCAAAGAAGTAGAAGACCTGTGCAATGAAAACTACAGTGCAATACTCTGAAAAAGTATATTGAAGAGGTCATCAGAGAGTGAAAAGATATCCTCTACTGCTAAAGAACCAATTTCTGCAAAATTTTCATATTTCCAAAGCTGATATACAGATTACTTTTTGTTTTGCTGAGGTTTTTGAGTTGCAGGGTAAGGTAGTGATGCACAGTTTAAATGTAGACTCAATCAAATGCCAATAGCATTCCTTATGGAAATAGAAAAAAAGACTTAAAATTCATATGCAACCTGAAAAAAAAAAAAAAAACAGAATGGCAAAAGCAATCCTAGCCAACACCAACAAAGCAGGAATCATCACAATCTCACACTTCAAGTTATACTCCAAAGATATAGTGATATAAACAATGTGATTTGGGGGTCAAAAAGTGAAATAGACATGTGGATGAATGGACTAAGAGAGGATCCACGTGGAAGATTAAATTTAGATCTGTATCTCTTTCCGTGTACTAAATTAAAATAAAAATGCATTACAGATCCTGATGATAAAACAAAAACACTTAATATCCTGGAAGACAAAATAAGTAAATCTCTTGAAAAATAGGTGAAACCAAAGGCTTTCTGAGCATAATCCCAGTTGTACAAAAAATAATACCAAGAATCAACAAACAGGATCATATCAAATAAAGAGTTTCTGTGTAACAACAGAAGCAACAGAGTGAAGAGACAAACTACAGAGTAAAGGTAAATTAGAGAGGATTAACACATATTACATAAAGAACTCAAAAAATTGAACTTCCCAAAATAAAAGACACAGTGAAAAAAATGGACAACTAATATTGAAGGAACTTGTAAGTATACAGTAAAATATCCCTAAGATTTGCATATTACCACATGTATTAGATTTATGAAGGATTGATTTTTTAATATATTTAATTAATGTAAATATAAATTTAAACATGTATGTATCTACGTTGGAGTGATAATAATTCTGGGACAAGAGATAATCATAGAGGTATTTTAATCATATATTATTTTATCACAATCTAAATAAATTTAATTTAAAGCAGAGGCATTTCTTTTAATTAAATTTATTTATTTGCTTAAACTCTATTGAATCAATTCATTCTAGCTTTATAAAATTCTGCCCAGAAAATCTAAGAGAATGAAAGCATCTTCTGAAGGCTAAAGGAGGGATGATAGCCGGGTTTGATTTTGCTTAGTGCTTACGGAATATATCTAGAGTTTCAGGACATAATATTAACCTAAGTATGGACCATCGAGAGTTTTTATAATTCGTCCCTGGTACTCTTCCCATTCTAGTTTCTAACTCTGAGAAATACCCTTTATATTATAGGATACTTTCATTATTTTCTCTAGACATCATTTCTTTAGTTTTACCTAACCTGTCTTTTTTCTTCCCTCTCTTTCTTTCTAATTTTAAAAATAAATTACTTCTGTATCTCAAAAACAGTTAAACAGTCATTCCCTCATTTCCACTATCATTGGTCTCCATACCCAGGAGAAATCAGGAGATGCTGTTATTTTTCTCAATCTCTTGTTTCATAAATTATCACCACTTACTATGATCTCTTAGTTAGCTTTAAATGACTCTTTCTTTTACCTTGTAAAATCCTTGAGATATTGTTAACCCTTGAAAATTTGTTTCAGATTTCCATTCAAACACATTTTTCTCATAATAAAATCTTTATCTTACTCTCTTAGCAACACTAGAACTTGTCTTAAAAACATTCCCCTTCGGAACCTTTGTATGTAATGGAGAATATTCTGTTCAATGACATCCTGGCATAGGTCATTGACAACCTACCTGTAGATGAAATTTTCCCAGTCTCATATCACACCGTGTAAGAAATTTAAATTATGAAACTTTTATAAATTACACTCTCCCTGAACTAAAATAGTCTCTCAATTACTTGATTTCACTGCTCCTCTTGAGCCACTATTTCTTCACCACTATATCTCTACAGCCCATAATGAGCAACTGGAGTCACACACCAGAAAGTTTGTCTTTCACAGTGTCCCTGGAGTTGTACTGCCATTCTATTATCTACCAAATCACAGGCTCATGCTATAAAATTCAGGAGACCTGTGGGACTGTGTCTTTCTGGAAGGCAGTGTGAAATGTAATTCCTTCTAAATCATACTGTCTGCCTTCCATGTATCGGAAACCATAAATTATCAAGTTCTTCTGAGGTATCTGGGGAAAAAATATGAATGATTTTTTTCCTTTGTGTTTTCTATAACTTAATCCCAGAAGCTTTAACCAAACCCAAACAAAAATATAAAATGCCTTGAGATATATGCTTCCTAATGCCACAGAAAATTCTGTGAGGTAAAGGAATACACTAGACTTTTTGTCTTGGAGAATTTAATGCTTGGACAAAGAGAGAAAAAAATGCATAGGAGTCAATTGTTTTCTACCTGCAGCTCAGATTTCTTCAAACAGGTGTGCATGTAAGTCCTGTGTAACCCGAGCTGCTTCCCCAGAATTTAACACAGTGCCTGCATAGTGTGATGATGTCAGTTCAAGAATATTTATTCTTTTGTTACCCAAACTCATTTTCTTCTCACAAAAATAGCAAATTCTGTCCTGTAAGTTGTTCATGTTATTGAAATCTGAGGACAACTCACTTATTCACTGTTCTGTTTCTGTTGCAGAGAATTCACAGTATCAGGAAGTTCCAGTTTAGGGAGATGTATGAGTCAGTTTATTTTTATCATATTAAATGAGTTATTACCAAATGGTTCTACAGAACAGATGTGTGAAATAAGTTCATTCAACTCTTCTCTGTTTTCTGTGCATCATATTACCTTCAAAATCCAAGTGCAGTTAGATTCTAAGAGGCATAAATCTCAAACATGGGTTTAAAATATTTGTCCCATTATGATGAATATGGTTTCCCATATTATATCATTCACTTGTACTCAGCAGAGGGTATTATTTATAATAGAGTTCTTCTGTGAAGAGGCCTCACTTTGTGCTGTCTTTCCTGTTGGATGATTATTAGCTATTGAAGAATTAGGAACTATGGTAAAGAATGTTGTGAAGTTCAGATTGTTAATTTTGCAATATTTCTCAATCACTACTGGTATCTGCAGATTCCCATCTAGCCACTACACTATTTTTAAAACTGTAATGAAAAGCTGGAGACAAACACAAGAATGTTAAGTTCCCCAGGGGTCCCTTGACCCATCATGATTTTCCATGATTCCTGGCTTTTCTCTTCAAATGTAGATTGTCTTAAATTTGGAACTAGATCATCTCATAGCTGAATTACAGTTTTTTCTCCTGTCATCTTTTTCTCTCTTATCTGATACAAGGGTCATTAACTCTGAAGATGAGTTCTGATTTACATATGTCTTTATCTATGTCATAGTTTTTGTTTTAATTGTCTAAAAGTAGACATCTCTTTTACAAGATGGGTTTATAGAAATGTAAGTTAAATGAATTTGATTTGAGTATTCTATGAAGAAGGTACTATGTAGAAAATCAAAGGAATGGATAATAAATATGGAGAACAAACACTAGAATCCTTTATGCATCTTTTGTCTTTCTTTAAAAAGATATGTGTCTTTAAGTCTTTTGCTATAGTTTTTCCAGGATCAGATTATTTTGACAAGTACTGATTAAATTTTCATTTTAAAATATATACCCTTATTCCATCTGTGCTTGAATTGCTGGCGTGAACAAATCTTATGAATTCTTCAAACACACAGTGAAAAAAACTATAGTTTCATCAGTGCTACCCACCCTGTTAAGATTTTGAAGCATAAAAGGAGATGGTAACAGCCACATGAGATTTATATGGAGAAATTGTTTGGAAAGATTACAATGTAAACTAATAATTCTTGAGAAACTAGTATCAGTTGCCCCTCTCATGAACCAGAAAAACATTTTTGTATAATTTTATTTCAGATTGTATCTAAATTACAGATAAAAATATAATGGCATTATCATGCACAAGACATTGCAAAGGACTGGGGGATTATCTTTCTGTTTATGTAGCTTGTAAATGCTTGCCTTCTATGGATATGCAAATGCAGCATTCATTTACATCATATCATCTACTTCAACCTGAATCATTCTGTTCTTGCAGAATTGGGTAACTCATAAATATGAGATTGATATTCTTACCACAGTCATTCCTTTATTTCTTTCAGGTACTATTGTTAAATGCCAAAAATGAAACTGGAAATCATGGAGACTGTGAGGACATAACAGCAAGCAAAATATACAAAAACCATTGCCTTATAGGGTTTGCATTTTATTTTGAAAACACAGTCAAAACTATAATTAAATATATGTTATGATGATGAGTACTTTAAAAAATGATGACAGAGGTAGGTGAAAAAGATTTATAATTTCCACAATAACTCAGGAAATTATTAGTGGTAGACTTTTTAAAGAACTATCAAATGGCATATTCACAAAAAGGATCTGAAGGAGAAAAAAATCAAAAACATAATCTCCTTTCTCTGTCTGATGAATAAACATTTGTGTTTTGGGGATCTTGGCAGTACTAGACAAAAACAGAAGAGTTTACAGCACCTTTTGTCTTTGACATTTTCTTTTCTTGTCTCTCCCACCACCGTAACATAGTCTCATTTATCTTTTGCTTTGATATCTAAATAATTTAGTCACTGTCTCATTTATGGTTGGACATTTGGACTGAGGCTTCGGCTCACATTTTCCTCACTTTATTTTCATTTTTTACCTAATGAAAGCTCACTCTTTTGTCATTTATTTTCTATTTTGCTTTAACTAAAAATTATTTTTCAGTTATCAGTATATTCTTTCAAGTGATTAAGGAATATAAAAAAAGACATTGTACTTGAGCAAGTCTGAGAATTTCTACACACATTATTATGTTTGTCACAACAGTTGAAGAGAGCAATATAAAACATTAAGCTATTTAAACTTTTTTTTTTTGGTACCAGGTATTGAACTTACTACCTCACAATTATCAGGCAGTTTGCTTACACCACTGAGGTAAATCCCTGGCCCTAAGTTATTTAAACTTTACTTAGCAAAACTAAATGCAAATAAATGATTTATAGAAATAGAGGTTAATATTAATTTAATATAAATAGATCTTAGAATGACAGATAAAATAAAGTAAATCATATTCAGTGTAAACAAGTATATTTTGTTCTCCTTTCTTACTTTTGTTATCCCAAACAAGTTAGAATTTATATTTGCCTAGATGATTGTTACGGCTTACTGCATGCATTTCTACACTCTGGACTGCCACTCCTTCATATTACATCTTGCAAACTTCTGATCAATCAATATTTAAAAAATTAAAAATGTTCCTAAAATTGTATCTTTCTTTATGAAATGTTAAAAGTTTTCTTGTCCTATGATAAAGTTTTTATAATACATTATATCAATATATTTCCAATACTTTAAATATAGAGTTTATTTTTAAAAGACAATATCACCAGTACCATTTTCCAAGCAATGGCCTGGCCTTTTTTGACAGTACTATCTGACATTAGCAATGGGCACGTGAGTGAGATTTTAGGGTCACTAAAGTGTAGGTCAAGTAGGAAAAAAATACACTTGCTCGATTTGTTGCTTTAATCTATTGATATTCTTTTTAAAATCATTTAAGATGGAGAACCACAGCTATGTTGCTCTGCAGGGGCCTCCTTCTAAACATCTTTACTGGAATACAGCTTCTAGTGTGTATTATGGCCTGACTTGAGTGTGTGGGGAGAGGAGAATATGTGAGTATGTGTGTGTGCATGTGTATGTGTGTTGCAAAAATAATATTTTTAATGTTTATCATGAAGTCATATAGTAGATTAGTGACAGAATGAACCTCCTCTCATAATGTTTCCTCTCAGTCCCTTCATAGAGTCCTGTCTTCATGATTATTTTGGATTTTTGTCATCATTGTTTGTTTGTTTGTATTTTTTTTTTTTTAGAATGGAAATTGAACTCATGACCTAGTGCTTGGCAAGCATGTATTTATGCTGCTATGCTAAATCCTTGGCCCTTTTATTTCTCTTTAAAAAAAAGCCTGACTTATTCCATTGATAATATAATACTGCCACCAGGTATAAACAACTAAAATCCTCCCCCACAATCACACTGGCACCTGGGTAATTTCAAGAAGTTCTTCTTTATCTCTGTTTTTTCATGCTGTGAATTCTTCAGGGACAGAACAACTTTAGACAAGCTTGACTTGTTTAGAACTCTTTGAGATGCATGCTAAACTATAGAGTACACTGCTGATATCATATTTTTGCCTAAGGCTTCAGTCAAATCCTTCGGTTTCAGCTTTATCATTAAAAAACAAAGTATTCTTGCTATGGATTGAGTATGTCCCCCCAATTTGATACATTGGAAATTTAATCCCAACTCAACCATGTTGGAGGTGGGGCTATAGCAAATTAATTAGGCCATGAAGGCTTCATCGATAAGAATGAATTAATTGGATAGTAAAGGAGTGTGCAGTCCCGAGGCAGTTTGCTATAGAAGTGATTGTGGATCTCTTTTTTTTCTTGCACTCCTCTGAGATTTCTTGAGTGCAGCAAGAAGACATTAACCAGATCTGGCTCCTTGACTTGGACTTCCCTATCTTCAAAACTATGAGTCAATTAAATTTCTGTTCATTATAAATTGCCCGGTCTCAGATATTCTGTTATAACAGCAGAAAACCAACAATCAGAAAAAGAGCAATGTGCAAGCCAACTTTCTGTCTCCCATGGGTGTATGCCACGTATGTACAGAATTTAGCCAGCACTGTGGGCAGAACTTTCTTAGCGATGTTAGCAGAGAAGTTAACTAGGATGTTGGTTATTTCTTTTTGAAACTTCATTTGTGAAGTATATATTCTTGGGGAATGGAAATTGCTACATGAAAGTGTACAAAATAGTGAAAATGAAATCTCTTTATTTTACAGTCAGACAAGTATTTAAAAAATTCCTACAAAGATACTGAATTGTATACAATTGCAAATCTGTTACTTCACATTTATCTTCATTTTCCTTATTTTATGGAATAGAATGATGGTAATTCTTCTACCTTTATGGTGAGGATTCAGTGAGGAGAGACTTGCTGCGGAGTGCCTGTAAGGTATATGTACACTCTTACTGGAAGTCCATTCTTTTCTTTTTCTCTCCTGAAGGTACAAGAGTATGTACCATGTTACTCCTAATACCTTTCATTGAATTTCCCATGAAAGAAAATGTTGTCTTCTGCTAGCTACATAAACTGCAATAAATCTAATCTGTATGCAAGAACCAGCTAGTTAGCAGTAAATTGACTCCACTTATTGCTGTTACCATCGATTTGACAATGGCTTTGATTTGGCATTATCCAAATAGAACAACTTGATTGTGGAAGATACTGATGTCATGCATTTCACAAAGTGAAAACATTTTAATGACTAAATTGTGCATTATGCCTTGCTAAGAACATTCTTTGGGAAACAAGCTTGTATTTTATTTATTCTCATTGTTGATAAATGGATGAAGACAAAGCTCTGTGACTCATCATTGCTACTTGCATCTCTAAAGCACAATAAAAACAAGGAGGAAAGGACACAAAAGGGTAAAATGATATTGCTTTTGAGGTGAAATAAAAGTAAAGTGCAGTGTTGATTTAGAAACAGCTATATGTTTTAAAATTTAAATTTATGTCACAGACTCTTAAAGTTTTATTATTTGTTAATTGTATTTATATATTATGCATATACATATATTCCTTCTTCATCTTACTTATTTTGCTATCTAAATTCTGAAATCCACTGATTATATTCAATATCAGCTACACAGTTTAATACATAGTTTATGGTTTATAATTAGGTCTAAAAATTCTTGTTTTCTAATTATACTATGGGTTCTAATACAGTAAATGGATAAGCCATTTATAAGATGTGTTAAACTTTACTGACAGAGGACACAGACCTTGAGTTATCCGCTTTAAATTGATTCTCAAAATATAATGAACTGGCCTGTCTGTTTGGGACCCAAAACTCTCGGACCCACAGAGTAGCCCGGGCTATCTGGATTGAAAGTCTGTGCAGACCTGCATCTCAGCACGACTGTTTGGGACTTGTAGGCCCGCCCTTCAGCCACAGGGAACTGCCTGGAGACCAGCATCTGGGCCAGGTCTGTTTGGGCCCATAGCCCCACCCTTCACCCCCAGGAAGTCTCCCAGAGACCAGCATCATGGCCTGTCTGCTTGGGACCTGAACCTCTCGGACCTGCAGAGTGAACCGGGCTGTTTGGATTGGGAATATTGTGGAGACTGGCATCTTGGCCAGGTCTGTTTGGGACTGGGAACCTTGCAGAAACCAGCATTTTGGCCTGACTCTTTGGGACCTGTAGGCCCACCCTTCACTCGCAGGGAACCGCCTGGAGACCTGCCTGGGACAAAGCATGGTGGCCTGGGCTGCCTGAGATTCCACAGGCTCCAGGGTGACCACACCCAGCATTTGCCTTACAAATTAGAGAGCCAGGAGCCCACAGAGGAGAGTTAGGACACTGTGAGGAGGCCAAGAGCCTGTGGGGGAGCCACAGCCCCTCCAGGAACTGAGGGTGTAAGAGATAATTCACCACACATGCAGAGAAAGCTTTGGAACACCGCTCAAAGTAAGGAAATATAGAAAAATGACAAAAGGAAAGACCAAAAGGCAGGCTTAAAGCCGTAACCCTCCCCAAGAAAGCTTAGAAGCTGTGTACATAGAAGAAAAAAGAAGCCATACACCTGAAATGCCTGAAATGATATCAAATGAAATAAATATGCAAATAGGGAAAGCTATGGAGAAATTCAAACCAGAAATACTTGCCCAGGTAAAAGAAGAATTGATAAAAACAGTGAAAGAAATAGTGAACACATCTAGTGAAAACACAGCTAAAAAATTAGAGGAACAAAGCAAACAGATAGAATTCCTGAAAGAACAATATAAGAAAAAAACAGAATGCATAAAGCAGATTCAAAGATAAATACAGGAAATTAAAAATTCCATTGAAAGCTGTAAAAACCGCCTCAATGAAAGTGAAGATAGAATTTCAGACCTCGAAGATAAGATTGCAGCCAGTGAGCAGGAAAGACAAGATCTTTTAAAAATAAGAAAGAACCAGGAAATAACAATTCAACACCTGCAAGATGATGCAAGGAAAAATAACATAAGATTAATAGGGATAAATGAAAGAGAAGGGGACAGCCCAAATGATATCAAGAGGATATTTACAGAAGTAATAGTTGAAAACTTCCCAAACATCAGAAGAGAAACTGACATCTGGATAAGTGAAGCATATAGAATTCCAAACAGCCATAACCAAAATAAAACTACACCCAGACACATAATAATCACCATCCCAGAAACCCAACATAAGAATAGAGAGAAAAGAGAGATCACCTATAAAGGAAAACCTATCAGAATCACGGCAGACTTCTCAACACAAACAATGAAATCAAGAAGAGCATGGAGTGAAGTCTTTCAGATCCTAAAGGAAAACCACTTCCAACCCAGACTGACATACCCTGCAAAACTGT